>JAQIXS010004404.1:0-15233 GCA_034700785.1 Rossiulus vilnensis
ACATAAAAATACCAGAAACACATAATAAAAACAAACGCTTGTCAGAATAATAACAATTTAGTTTCCCAAATGAAACTCGTATTTTGCTTTAGTAATATTAATTTACAGTATAATATCTTTTAATTACATTTTTCACTTTTATCACGAGAAGAAAAAAAACAATCTGAAATTCAAATGCTTACAGGTGTTTTGGTTTGATTCAAAAGCACACAAAAATATCTGACAGAAGGACGTCATCTTGTCATTTTCATTTGAGTTGTAAAATAGTTAGTTTTGTTTGGATTTCGATGGGATTTTCACTGATTGGCGAATAAAACAGCGTACTATACTCACGACCGGTGTATAAATATTTAAGCTGAGGCAATCTTCGTCCATGGGGTACTCCTTAAGACGTTTCCGGTGCAGAACTTTTTTACCGTGACGGTTTTCCCCAATGTCCCAAACAGTTTGGGTCGAAGGTTGATGACAAAAAGGTCCGAAAGAAGTCGCGTTGAACACGTTCGCCAGTTTTCTTTTCGGGATTGGAGGCTGGAAATGAATTTATATTTTTTTTAAAAAATTACAATTCGAAAATCACAAAAAAAAACAGTATAAAAACTACATAAATATACATAATGTCAAGCTAGTCCGAAAATCAAGTTTGATTTAACAGGTTTTGTTTTAATTTTAGACAACACCCATTTTGTAAAAACAAAAAAATGAAAGGAATTTGAGATTAAGGCAATTTTGACGTCATTTTATGGTCTTTCTCCAGGTGCATTTTGATGTCACATTTTAATGATATATGACGTCAGTTTTTACCAAACGGATCACTTGCAAATTATTTTTGGTAGTCATGTTTTATTATTATTAAAAAATGTATTACAACGTAGAAATGTATTAAACTAATTTTGTGTGTGTTTTATGTTCGTCTAATTTGAAGTGTTTTACCAAGTACATTTTGAGATCACGTTTTCATTACATTTGATGTCAATTTTTGCCAAACGTAAGATCACTCGCAAAGTCCTTTTTTGACGTCATCTTTCACGAAGTAGGACGCACTTTAAATTCGGATAATTTGTAAGGAATTGTAATAATGCAAGTTGTCAACATATTTCATATAAAATCACCACATTTTTCGCGCAACTTGGTGACTGTTACTCTAAAACATGACGTCACTGGTCACACCTTGTTTTCAATAAATTCTACCAAATCTCTATTAAACCATTGCCCTTGTGTTAAAGGCTCGATTTTCGTTTCTGGCAGCTAAATGTAAAATTTTATGGAAAAAGACAAAAGATGAGAAAAGCTACGAAAGAATTATCTCCCTTCTTAAACCGTTTCATGGGCAGAAACAAATATTTTGGAGTCAATGAGGTCAATTTCAAAAGCGTCGTTGTTATAGTTCGAAATTCAACCACCAGTATGCAAACGAAGCCGGATTGTTTTTTCCTTTAAAACACTTCGTTTATCTCTTTTAAGTTAAGGGGCCGTAAGGAGAGAAAGAGGGGATTTGCGAGAGTGATCCGGGCATCCGAAGGGCTTTTTTAGAGAAAAACAAATGTCGTCGTCTCACCCAAAAAAGCAGCCAGAAATCCGATAAGTTTCTTAATTAAATTATGCTACGATTCATTTACTTTCCACGCCCTGAACGCGAATGACAAAGAAAATTCAAACGCCTGAGAAAATCGAAAAGCGTGAAGATAAATAAACCGAAAAACGAGCTCGAACAAAATGAATGAGAAACGCATTTTTAGGCCTACTCGAAATTAAGCCTCTTCTCATACCGAGAATCAGACGATCCTAATTGAAACCCAGAGGCGATAAAAGACAGATAACAAGATGCCAGCGGGGGAAACAAAGCCGGCGAGGTTAGAGTTCAGGGGAATTTGTATAAACCCCGGTGTCGACCTCCGGAAGTGGAAGCAAAACCCGATGATTTTCTACAAGCAATTTCGTGATGGAGATTAAAACAAAGCCGAGTGACGTTGGGCTTCCCCGCATATACTATTTATCTCTTTTGGTTGGTGGTTGGAGTTGAAGGGTGCAAAAGCAGCCAGAAAGTGTAAAAGACAAGAGCCCTGAAAAGGGAGCAAGAAGAAGGTTCTGCTCTGATGAAGCACCTTAAGTAGGGGCTTTATAGGGGCAGAGTTGTGGAGAAAAACATGAATTAAGGACAAGTTATACCCTAGTCTTAGCTTCCCTCACAACATTTATTCCTTTTGGCTTCACTCCATGGCGGTTATAACCTTAGCTTCCTTTAACTTTCATGAATAGAAGATTTACCCTCAGCTTCCCTAAACAATAATTAAATTTTTGGCTTCCCTGTATCACACTTATCCCCTTAGCAACATTAGTTAGCATTCGTGCATAGCAGTTATTCCCTTAGCCTTCCTACATAACGGTTATCCCGTTATTTATATTACTAAACACCCTTAGAATTGTCCTAAATGAGCTTTCTCGAACAGTTTTCCCATTCGTTTTACTGGATGACTATTATTCCGGGTAGCTACCTGAGCCCCTTAGTTGTCCCTGATTAGCTTACATACACAGCAGTTTTCCCCTTGGCTTTAGTTAGCTTCTTTCTTATCCTCTTTTAGAAGTTATACCCTTAGCTGCTATGGACAGCAGTAACCTCCCTAGCTTTCTGAATAAAATATTATCCCCTTAGCTACCTTAGTAAGCCCCTATAGCTTGCATGCACAGTAGTAATCCCCTTAGCTTCCTTGCATAGCCTTTATTTAACATAGCATTCACATACTTTGCTTCCCTGCATGACAGTTATCCCCTACGCTATCTCACTTGACACCCTAAATTAGCTTCCCTGCATGGCAGTTATCCCCTCATTTTCGGAAGGCCCCTTAGCAGCATCATAATGGGCTTTAATGCATCCCTTGCAAGCTTCCCTGGAGGAAAGTTATCCCCTCAGCTACCTTCCTTGTCCCCTCAGCTGTCCAAAATTAGCTTCTAGCATAGCCGGTATCCCCTTAGCTTGCGTGCACAGATATCCCCTAACTTATGGAAAGCCCCTTAGCGCCGTCACAATGGGCTTCACTATATCCCTAGATGCTTCCCTGCATGACACATGCTTAAATTTCATGTCCATGTATGACAGCTGCCCCTTGGCTTCCCCGCACTACACATTTCCCCTGAGCTTTCCAGCACGATTATTTTCCGCTAATAAGTGATATTTAACAACAGTTGAAAATATCGATTTTTAACGTTATCCGATCTCCCTGGACAACTGTTAAATTTGACGAACGCTGTCTAAAATCGGCCGCTTTTGAGTTATGAATGAAAACTAATTTCCGGTTGAATTGCGCGGGCCTAAAATTCGATAAAACGAGTATCATATCAACACCGAAATTATTTCGACGGAAGCATAAATATAACAGCATTATTTTAAATTTAACCTATTTCACGAGTGACTAACGTAATTTTTACGTCAATTCATAGTGGGTAATTATCCCATAATCATTTTTCCAATCATTCCCATTTCCCCAAATCAATTTGTAATGTTTGTTCAACAAATTAAATCCACGTAAAATAAATGAGAAAAATGTAAATGTCAGTTTTCATCAGCTTATTCTATGGCCTAATTATTCCAATAGCCTAAATCGTACACAATAAATTTGCTTGCATTATTTTAAAACTAGTACTTTTTGAATTAAATTCTTGGTGCATTTCATAGTTTTGTTTTAAATATTTCTAGTAAAATAAAAGTTATAATTCCTAGAAATAATTAATTTTAAATAACTGCTACGCGTGGAAGCCAATTTAGTTAATATTTTAGGGAATATCTGTTATGCAGGAACGCTAAGGGATATTTTAAAAAATAATTTCAAGAAATCCATGCTTAATTTTAATTTGATCATTTAAAATTGTCGAAAATAAGTTTAAATGGAAAATATCAAGGTGCATTAATTTATAAAATGTTCTTCCTAGATAAAATTCTTATTGCATTTATTTCTGAAAATATGAATAGCAATATAAAAATGATGATAATTTCTTATTAAGTTACTTAACAACAAGTATACACGTGATAGGACATGTATTTAAATGATTTAAAATTAATTCACTTTTAATGGATTACTTAAATAAAATTCTAAGCATATTTTTGTCGTTTTTAAATCTGGCTAGCAATATTAAAATTGTAATTCCTAACCAACTAAAGCTGGTTAGGAAAGCTGGTGGCATACACGTGATGAAGATAATTTCCCACATAACAAAGGATAATTAATTAAGCAATTTCAAATAAATTCAAAATTCATACAATGTATCAAACAATTCCGCAAACAAAACTTTTTGGGGAAAAAAATGTGGAATTTAAGAAAAAGAAAATTAATGAAATTCATAAATAAATTTGGAAAATGATTTTTAAACACGCATTTTAATAGAAAATATCAACGTGAAAACGAGCGAGGAAAATGTCAGCTTAATGAGAACTAATTAGCTATTTCTTTATAAAAAAAATAAAATTCATAAAAAAATTTATAAAAATGAAAAATAACAACTATAAAATAATTTTTTTTATAAATACAAATATTATATTACATAAAAATTGATAAATAAATTTTTTTCGTAGAAAACAAATCACATTTTAAGAAATAATATAAACTTGAAAATAAAGCATTTGATTTGCTTTGGAACAAATTGCAGTTATATTTTTAAGAGAAAGTTTCTAATTAAGATGAAATTTGTTGCAAAGCAATTACTTTACATAAATAAATGGTATTTTTTTTGTTATCATTTACAGAAAACACCAATTTTTTAGCAGAAGGTTTTTTACAGTAAAAGAAAATAATTTTCTTTGACAAAATTAGTATTTTATTTGTGAAATGATATCATTTTTTGAAAAAAAATATTAACGTAAAACCAACATCTTTCTTTAATAATTTCTTCGCAACACATTCTAACTGAATAAAAACTCAGTTCTGTAAAAGTGGTGATATATTTTTTTGTACAAAATTACATTTTCAGTAAATTATCAATCGAAAAACATTTTAATTACTGGTTTTGAATGTATTTAGGCTTGCTAAAAACTAGCCTAAATATTTTATTTTGATTTTGAAAATACTAGTACATAATTTTTATACAGTATAAACGACATTAAAAGAGAACCCTGTGGAGCTAGCCCATAAAAATATAAATTCCATAAATTGAATTTGCTTAAGCCTTCCCCTGGGACCCCCTAAGACGTCGGGGCCTTTAAATGGCCAATTAAAACGGAAAACGAGGGTTCATCATCGTAATAATGACAATAATAATGACAGTACGCTAAAAGCGCGGCCATTTTATCTCTTCCATTTCGTCACACCGCAATCTACATCCGGTACGCAATTTGTATAACAAGTATGTTTACACGAAAATTCAGCGCTGTTATTATCATATCGTAGCTTAGCGGAATCCCTTTTAATTTCCGGTTTATTTCGAACATCGCAATCGGGAATTCGTTCGCCAACCGACAACGAAATTTAATTAAAACTTTATCGCTCAACGTTTAACTTCTCCAAATCGAAGAAAGAAGGGAAAAAAATTGCGCAAAATAGTTTTTGGTATCGGGTTTTTTGTGCAGGGTGTCTACAGGATATTTCCAGACTCAAACCAACGATTTTTTCCAAGACACTTCAATGACTTTACAAATGCACTTATGAGACACACTGTGAAATTTTTAATTATTAAAAGTTGCACATTTATTTTCCAAAAAAACTAAAACTTTTGAAACCAGGTATGTTGAGTGATAAATTCACAAATGCACTCATGAGACACCCTGTACAATTGCTTTTTTTTTAAAATTATTGAAGTTATGCATTAAAAATTATTAAGAATTTTAAACCGGATTTGTTGCAAGATAAATTTAATTGAAATTTCTAATTTACAAATTTCTTAACTTGCTAGTTGCATTACAATTTTATAACTAATTACAAGCTACGCACGTATTAATAGCGATTTATTACAGTTTGCAATTTCTTTGCAACATATTCTGCAATAGTTGCAATTGTTTTGAAATCTGCAGAAAGAAAAGACAATTGAATGAAAAAAAATTAAATTTATTAAAAAATCAGAACTTTTTAAACAAGGTAAGTGAATAAAACTGAATTTTATCGAAAACTGCAAGCTTTATGCAAATTTCTTTTTAAATATTGCAACTGTTAAAGGTAGAACTATCCAAACACGTTTTTATTGCTAAAAACTACAATTTGAAAAAATTGTCAAAAAAGCCACTTGAAAGAAACTAATTAATTAATGAAAACTAGCAAATATTCTGCATTTCTTTTAATTTTGCAAACTGTTTTACAAAATTGTTCAGTTAATTAAAAAACAAGGTTAGTTTAATGAAACTTAAACTTATTAAGAACTACAATTTTTACGCAAATCGATTTCCAAAAATTGCAACTACCAAAAATAGAACTTTTCAAACAAAATTTGTTGAATGAAGTTTTTTTTTACTCCAATAAAAATATTTTAATTTGCCATAATAAAGGGGAAAAAGCATAAATAGCGACAGTGTGCTTTTGTATTTTTCTGTTTTTAGAGGCTGCTGATGAACTAATCAATATTTGAGAAAGGAAAAATTGAGTTAAACCTAAATCACACTCAAAAGATACATCAAACACCAAATGGATTTTTGGTTCACTATCAATAATAATATAATCAAAAGTAAAATCTACGAAGGAATAAAAATAAATTATGTTCGTTACAGTCTTACTAAATTATTCACGTCTCTTTTTAAAGTTCGCTATTGAATTTAACAAAAATGCATTCATTGATCAGCATTTTTTTATTACTAGCATAAATCACAAACAACAAGTGCAACGCTAAAATTGAAAATAAAAGCAACTGACAAAAATTTATTTTTTATTAATTTGGTGAAAAACTCATACCGGCGTGTATAAGCATTTATTTTAAAACAATTAACACTCCTCAACATAAATTCTTATTTTTTTCGTGCAATGTTTATATTTGGTGATATTTTTTCAATTTCAGGTCAATCTAATTTATCTCACGCCATCATGATAGACATTTACAAATTATATTTCATAAAAATTGAAGAAAATTTAGGGGAGATTATATTTACAAAAATATAAACCTCAGTCTAGATTGTGTGAAACTTAAAAATTGTCTTCTAATTTATTTTACGGTCCTTCAGTCCACCCTGTGAATGTTAAAATCTTTTCTCAAGAAGAAATATTTATTTAAAAACAGGCTTTTTTGTTTAATGTTTTCAAATATTTTCTTTAAAATTTTCCTTCCATAGTCATTATGACAAGAAGCGCTCAAAGCACTTTAATCCATTGAAATATAAAAAAAATAAACACACTGCACATAGCAAAAATGTTACTTATTTATGATTCAAACTCAATTTGCATTTTTTTATTCATAAAAACGATACGTGCCAAGCTTTTGTTTTGCATTTAAATGAAAAAAAAGCCGTTAATTTTTCAAAATTATACTTCGCCACTATATTTACAGCATAAAAACACGTTCTGCATTAAACATTTATGAAAGTTAACGCAAATACTTCTAAGGTTGAAGAGAAAGTGTCGTTACATGAAAGATACTTTCACCAAATCCGCTAAAAAAAATGCCACCCTCTTAAAGAAATGCATAAAAAATGAAATAAGCATAAATTTTAGATAAAACTAGCGTTTCGTCAAGACTTCGTACATTAAGTGGCGACATCTAGCGAGAATTTTTAAACAACGATTTCTTAAAATCGACACGTCCCTGGTGAAAAGATCAGTATACATGTATGTTTCTATATTGATATCACCATATATCGTGATTTTTGACTTCTGACATCAGTATACTTAGCGAAAGTTTAGACTACTGATATGAGTATGCTTAGTGACATCTCTATGATAATATTAGTGAGATCACTAATAGTGACATTGGTTTTTTATGGCTATTGAGGTCAATATGCTTAGTGACAACACTTTGATAACATTAATTATATAACAATGTTAAGTGACAGTGGTTTTTCAGACTACTGATATTTGTACTGATATATACTGATTTTTTCACCAGGGGTACTAGAAGAGTTAACGAATAGCAATATTTTAATTTTTTTAATAATAATAAAATTATAACAATCGTTAATAGGTTTTAAACATGTTTTCTCATAATAGATGGTTTTGCAGAAAACTAGCAAAACATGTTGAAGCATGTCTTTTACGTGTCACTCGAAAAATATTACGAAAAATATTTCATATTTCGCTGTTGTTGTTAAATCTAGTGAATTGAGGTCGACAGAGGTCGCTAGTAGCTTTGCACTTCCAAGACACTGTTTTCTCCCTTTCTATCAGACCAATATATTCCCATATAATCTTTAAAGCATACACTATCATCGTTTCCTGGATCCATTATGTGGTTTTTTATTTCAATCATAGACACGAGCAAACATTTCTTTTTCTCTGGCAAAAAAATCAATCGAACTTCTTTCGCTAAAATATTGTAGCAAAGAATAGCTCTAGTTTGCTAAAATTAATACAGTTGAATGTATATTTCGTATTTCCACGATACCACTTTTTAAAAATTGAAAATTATAATAACTGAAAAATGCAAAAGATTGTTTTATAAAATACTCATTGTTCTTATGTCACTTCGTGTAAAGGTATGATTGTTATAGTTTCTTGGAAGATAATTTAACATTCTCATTTTTTCTTATTCAGAAAATTTTGTAATGAGATTGCGAAATTACACGTCAGGATGCTGTCAAACTAAACTATCAAAAGTTGGTGGTTTTAATACAATCGAATTCGTTCTCGAATTTCGTTTAAACAATCTGAATTAAAGTTTTTAAATATTTTAGTAAATATTTCGACATTGCACGTCGCATATGAAGGGCGCTTTAAAAATCAAATGAGACATTTAAAAATTATAACTTCACAAATGAATCAGCCATTTTAATACAAAAATATGAAATCAAAAATGTTAACTGATACATAAATTGAGAATCTAGATAATTTTAAATATTTAGGTAATTTTTGGAAAATGAATGCAGTTTATAAATTATTGAAAATTAACAAAAATTACACATTACATTTCAAGTCTTACTTTTTGTAACCCATCTCTTGCTCAAATACACCAAGTGAAATATTCGCTGATATCCTGAAGTCATTTTTAATCTTGATATTGGGTTAATCAGTAACGTACTACCTTCTTTACTACGTGTAATTCCTTAGACGAAATTATTTTTGCGCACCCCAGTAGACGAAGCCCTCATCCAGACAACTTCCCTGCTTTTGCTATCAAATTTCCGATTTTCAGCAAAAAAGCTAGCAAAAATAAAAATAAAAAATTCGGGCCCCAATTTCACCGTCTTCAGCCTTATTCAAGAAAAGTCAATCATGCATTCAATTTTCAGTGCCAGGAATCGAGGCAGCCAATGGCTGTTTACCCAGAAATTGAAACTAGTCAAATTAATGAATATATGCAGATGTAATACTGTTTTTTGTGCCCATCAAATGCAAAAGATATAAAAATCAACCTTAAACTAAGAGAGCGCATAATGCCAGTAATTACGCGTGAAAATCCATAAATATTCAATCAGCAACGTTAAGACCCAATCTTTCTAGGAATTTAATCTTGGAGGATTTTTATGGCGAAATGAAATATATGGAGGGCTTATTTAGTCATCCCCTCCCCATCCCCAATTAATGCAGTTGTTCTACAGAAATCCTACTGACTCCAGTTTTCACCAAGCTGATAATTTAATGCCTCAAAATCCTTAACAATTAACTGCCGTCTACATGCTTAAGACCATTGCATCAATCTTGTCCCAGACAGTTAACTGTCTACCCCTCATTACATGTAGTTCTCGTCTACTGCCTCTAACTTTCTCTCATCACTTTCTATCTACATGCATAATATTCCATACCCTCGCCGAAGTCCTCTCTTCCAAACTCTTTTACAGCAATTTTATCAACACCAAATACATATTCTTTCTCACCAGCATCCTTTAACTTACTATATCTTAAGATAATTTATTCAATGCCCCCTACCTGTCAAAGACTTCCTAGAATTCTGATCCCCACTTGCTATATAACCTCTTCTTCCCTTGCATCCTGTCAAAAACCTTAATGCCATTTTAACCCCTTATCCCCTTTACATCCTGTCAAAAACCTCTTAATGTTATTTGATATCCTTTTTCCCCTCACATCCTTTCATTAATTTACTTCACAGAACCCACCTCTTCAACTCCCTATTCAACATCCTCTCCTTAACTTCATAAAACTTGCTTACTTCCTGCTTCACAATTCTTTCAACTACTTTCTCCTTCACCTCCTTCATCCTCTCAAATTACTTCTCTAACCCACATGATTGCTTCCTACCTTACATCCTGTCATTATCTTTCTTCTGCAGATCCCTTTACCTACTCTCTACAACATCCTCTAACTTTACAAAACGTTATTGCCTACTTGACTTCTAAAACTTTTCCCCTAATCTCTTTCATTTCTGTCAAACTTCCACCGACCTTTTTTTACCTACTCCTTACATCCTCTGATTAACATAATTCACAAAAGCCCCTTGCTTACTTACTCCTTGACACCCTGTCAATCTTTCTGTAAAATCCTTTTATCTTTCCCTCCCCAATACCCTCCTCTAATTTGCTTTACAAAACTTTACAGTCTACTTTCAGCCAAAAAACTCCTTGCCACCCATGTATTTTCACTACCATGCCCGTGCTAAATTTACAACATCAACTTGTCATTTGCCTGCCTTAGATGCTGTCAAACTTCCTAGCTTAACTTAATTCTCAAAATTCACTAGGTTACTTCCTGTTACAAACCAAATTTGCATTTCACATTTCTTTTTCCCTGACATCCTGTCAAAATGTTTTCCTTTTAACATACCTGTGTGTTTTGTAGCATCCTATCAGGTTGTCTGACCCCTTCACAACATCCCCCACTAACCATCTGTCATTGGCTTACTCCCATCCTTTGTTAACCAATCTCCTGTCCCAAACAATATAACAACCTGTCATCTGCCATCCATACATCCTTGCACACTCCCTATTCAGAATCTATTCATCCACTTTTTTTTCCAACATGCTTATATGCACAACCTCCAACTTTTATTATTTTGTCCTCCAGGTAATACATCTGCTATACAGAAATTGTGCCAACTTCAGTTTCCACAGAGCTATTACACTGCTGTCTTAAAATTATTAACATTCTAGTTTTCTCTGTACCTTTGATAACACCTTTGTTTACTTATTTATGACATGCTTTTATTTACTCCATTATTCACTCCCTATGCAACTATCCGACATCACATCATCAACTTCTCTGCATACGTTTTCCTCTCATCCCTAGCAACATCCTGCTGTTAATTCCCAGCTTTTTCTCATCCTTCTTACCCCTTCCTCTTGTTGCCTACATGTACGTCTTCTCCACAAATTCTTGTCTACCGTTTCTCCAGCATCCTCTCTTAAGTTAAGGATTTTGCAACCATACATCCATGATAAAACTCCGACCATCCCGAACGTGCTTCTCCCCTTCCCTTTACTTGACATCATTATCGTCACCCTTGAGCCTGGATTTGTTAAATAAATTTAATGAACATAATCTCCCTCTACTCTCATCATTACCAAAATGACACTACTCCAATCTACACTTATTTACACAGTGTTCCTTGGTGATCGTAAATAAAACTCAGGCGTTTTGTTACCATTATCATCAAACTTATCAACTCACATAACAACATAGGTTACACAAATTAAGATCCTAATTACTTTAGTTAATTTATTTTAACAATCATGGCGTAGGTTTTACAAGGATTAATGGCACTCAACTAATGTCGTAATGAATTACCATAAATATGCTATCTTATGGGATAAAATTTCATTCCGAAATGATATCACATTGTCGCTCAACATTTCTAATTAATAGAAATTACATATATTTTAAAAACGTCATTCAGGATGTCCTTAAGCCTGAACCAGAATGATGTCCTCAATGCAAGACATATACATGCACTTAGACGTTTTCTCTTTAAATATGTATTATAATTGCCATGTTTATTTTTTTCCAGCGTCGAATTCGTCTACAGGGGTCTATGTTATTTATTAAAATTCAATATGTATTATTTTATTAATTACCAGCCACATGATGACAAGAATCCATTCATTTATTAAAATGTTAATAAATTTGAAAAAGCCGTTGTGCAACTCACAATACAACTTTGCATTTCAGGAAAGACCTTTTTTGAAGGTTGCATAATATTTTTTCCCAATTTATTACATTTTTTTAATAAATAAACAAGCATTTTTTAACTGTAAAACATAACGGAAACTGCAGTGAATGACTAATTCTACACTGGAGAAAATAAATTCAGCAACTATAACAAGTATTTGAAGCAAAAATGAGTAATTTTATTGAATGGTTAGCATTCTTTTGTCTCAGCCTCAAGGCAATTTGAATTATAACTGACAATAAATGACACTTGTTAATCACCATTTTTAAACTGATCATTAAATTGTAGAAACATTAATAAATGAGCTTCCCTATGTGGGAGGAAATGATGTCCATTGAAAAACTGACATTATAAGTCCCTAAATCACTACTTTTTTGGTCTTTAAATCACCAGGGGTGATTGGTCGTTATTGACTGACATGTTTCACTGTAGTCCATACTTTAAATCTTTCCAGCCTTTCCCAGATAAAAAGATCAGCATGTAGATCTATACTGATATCACTATATCCAGTCATATTTTAAACTACTTAATTCAGAATGAGTAGTGAAATATCTACGATAATTTTACTGTGATATTATCATATGCAGTGATACATGGTGGTTTTTTTTGGACTACTGACATCAGTATGCTTATCGATAACACTCTCACATATATGTATCTATACACATGCATTTATAGTGACATTGGGCAACCTCATATCAGTATGCGTAGATATCACTAGACCTGTTACTAATATCGCCACGTGTCAGTATATTTGTTCTGATATACGCTGATCTTTCCACTGGGGTCCCCTAATTAACTGCAGTGTACTTTATGGAGGGCCCCTAACTGAGCCCCTTATACCACTTTGCCTCGTGTTGGGCCCCATTTTCAGTTCAATTACGAAAGCACACGATTCCGACGTTGTTTTTTTAGTCCGTGATTTTAGGCAATTGTTGTTAAGTCGCAAAAAAAAAAACCTCAACAAAAGCAAGGAATAACAAAGGCGTTATTCCCTGGAGAAAGAGAGCCCTTTGTTCGTAAGCAAAATCTTTTCACTTCAAAGCACGCCATTTAACGCGTCAGCTTTAATCCGAGCCACAAAAAAAAATGACCACAAACTGATTGAGTGTGATTAGAGGAGATTTTTCACAGCCAGTGGTCACCTGGTGTCCAGTGAAGAGCCGACACAATGACCATTTCCAGGGCTATTTGTTGGCGGCTGTTCACTCGTCCATTTTCACCAATTTCACGTCACAATTGCCCTCAAACTCAATTGGAGACAGGAGAAAAAAAAAAGTCAAAATATTGATGGAAAAACTTGGGTCGTTTGGGGAATGTGGTTTACAGGATGATCAAATGCTTCACATTCAATCTAGAGTATTTAAACGGTATTTTGAATTACATAAAAGTAATAAATAAAGTTACACGCAGCTAATCAAAGCCTTGATCGCTGAAATCAGTAGCTAATTTAAGTAAAAATTCTATGAATGTTTTTTTACATTAAAATTTATTGTTGTTAATAAGTTAATCATTTGCATTTTAGGCTTATTCATGTTGTTTATTTTTGGCCTAACCATATGTAGTTATGTCCATATATGGCCCATATTTACAAGTCCATATATGGGCATACATGTATAATGATAGATAACTCTATATATGACCGCATACTTTGCCCCAAATGTGGAAAATATTCGATTTTCTACTAATTCAATTAAGCAATTTCATTATTTGCCAATATAAGTAGACTTAACTTTAATATAAGTTACAGTATATTCTCCAGATATGGATATAAAGATGTGTGTATTGTAGGGCCATATCTAGATATTTGTTGACATACATGTACATTATTATATGTAGGGATGTAATAAGATACATGTATATGGATATGGGTGGACCAATTTAAAAATTAAGATGCATTATTTTTTACCAATTTCTGGCCAAACCATACGTAGAATACTAGGTCCACATTTATTTTTTCCACCCTGGAAAGTTTTCAAGAATTGCTATTGATCCACTGGCATGAAATTACAACAACAAAATTGCTGGCATAATTCCTCGTAGGTTTTTCCCTGCGATGTTTTCAGACCCAGGGCTAATCGAGTCTACGTCACGTGACGTCCGTGGAGCAGACTGACCCCTCCTATAGTGGACATCAGATGGACAGAGCCTGTCAGTTTGGTAAATGGAGTTGATAGGAAAAAAGCGTTTTTTTTTTGTTTTTTTTGGGGGGGGGAGGGGTTGATTGGGGACGAGATTGAAGGGATGGTGAAATTTCAAATCCTGATTTCTCCATTTTATTACCTCCCCCCTAATCCATCCTACAAAAAAAAAAAAAAAAAGGTGAGGAGGGTGAAGGGGAGGTGGGTCCAAAGCAGTCGATTTACGAAATTGCCATGGCACTTCTTTTCTCTCTGCTGTTTCTGTTGTCTCAATCAAGTTGATGGCTGCAAACACGAAAATCTCATTTGTTGTCGGGGCCGGAAGTGGATGGGTACACGAGGCGCAATCACCGAAGCATGGCACCTTATCGGAAGGGGGGGGGGGAAACAACAACACCAATGACACCTGGTGCGATAGATTAGCAACGAAACGCTGATTGAGTTAGCGAATAAAACCTTGTCTATGTCGGACTTTTATGGCAAAATAGCGAGGGGCACAAAAAAAACACGGATGAAACAACACCCACCCTAGAAAACCAGTAAAAACACGTTGATGAACAAGAGACCGCTTTCTTCTAGTTCCTCATGACTTTTATTTTCCGTCAACTCCATTAAAGAAAATGCATCTAGGATGGAGGGGGGGGGGAATAGAGAAGGGCTTGAATAGGAAACGATCAATGGTGGAGCCCCCTGGCGGTTAGGGCCGTTCCATTTAGCACGCATGGCCCGAATGACGTCACTTAATTTAATTGGACTTATTTGACTTTATTTAAAAGGAATGATCAATTGATGAGACCAGACTCTTATTCTCTTATACAACTTTATAGTCTCAAGGGTGTTGGTAATTTGATATTCAAGTTGGTAACTCAAAATTGGTAATTTCACGTATGAGTACAATTTGTGGTTAACTAATTG
>JAQIXS010004405.1:0-15229 GCA_034700785.1 Rossiulus vilnensis
TGACATGCAGTGATAAACTAGTAGGTAAGCCCGTTAGGATAGCGGATAAGGATAAGGAAAACCTAATGTGCACTACATAAAAAAATAGGAAAATTTTGCCGAGAAGGCAATCCACGTTTATTGAGTCGGTTATGTTCGAACCAGTTTCATATTTTTTAGTCGGAAACGGAAACTTGGAACAATTGGGAAAAATCCCCGCGTATCTTTACATCAATCTAAATTTGAAAGTTTATTTTCTGGACCGATCTGGAAAAGCTGCCATATGAGAATTATTTAAAATAACTTTAAAAATTACAACAGATAACCAAACATGACGCTCGTTTACTTATACTTTGAACAGGAACTAAAACTAGGCCTATCACTATCCAAAAACGGCAACAGCAACAAAATTGTAGCATTTTAACCACTCATTTCGTGCTTGCACTGCCTGCGATTAGTCCAAGCTGTCATGAATATTGCCCGATGATGACAGCAATCCCAGATATAACTGTCATGTTCTCAAACGCAACAATGTTTCAACTATGATAAATGCTCCCTGTTTTATTTAAATTATTCGTTAAAAACTGAGTGGTTTTGGAAAAAAAAGGAAATGTACTCGCTTTATTTCATTTTTTAGATTTTTTAACATTAGTGAAAAGTTAACCACAAAATTCATCCATGAACTAATTATCTCCGATAAGCGAAAGAAACGCATTGTGCGTACATTGTAGAATATCCAAATAAACGTCCAAATATGATTACTGTGTCTACAAAAAAAACCCATTTATATGATTATTTACATACGTTTGGAAGGTATAATAAAAAGCTGATTTCCATTTTTCCTTACAGTGATAAACCGTGTTACACCAGAGAGATGAAATCAGATAAGCATAATTTAGGCGTGTCTAAATAGTGTATTATAGCAAATCGGAGTGCATAATCATCCAGGTAAGAAAGTTGCTACCCGCCAATTTATAGACAAAGGAAAACAACAGCATTAGATAACAATAGGTGGAAAATCGAAATATGACTTCAAACCGCGATAAGCAATTCTGGTAACGAAAAAAATCATTTTCGAAAGATAGCTTCTTGTACTCCTACTGAAAGGCTTCGAAATCAGAAAATATCATTTAGTAGAAGCGTATTTCCATTTCACCAATTATTCACGAATTAAATGTGCCATTTTTGAATCATTTCCATTTTACTTTAATAGTATGCATGTTTTTTTAAATTAAAGGGTTAATTATTCAACTTTAGGTAAACTGAAGTTTGCAAATATGGTTGTCTGAAAGCAATTTTATACTGTATTTTTTTTTGAAAAAATGATCAAAGGGAACAATTGCATATGTAAGGTCTTGTCAGTGCAGGAGGGTAAATTGTTTCTCCTACTCCTTCCCATCATCTCCACACACATTAACAGCCATTAAAAACATTCTTGAGTGTTTAAACAAATGTCCATAAAACATTGGTTTAGAAATAGTCGCGCCGCCGGCAAGATTGTTATAATTCCTAAATCGCAATTGATGGATTCTCCATCCCCCCCGCCATATTTTCTTTAGCAAAGTTAATGAGGGAGTATTACAAATAAATGAAATTTGAGGCCATTTTTTTAAAGCAGCGATACAATTTGTCTCTGTTTTTTCATTAAGTAATCTAAGAAATAGTACTAATGAAGGAATTATCTTGGGGAATATACACTGTATGTTTTATATTACTGCAGGTAGATCACAATTGAGCAATATTAGTCAAAATTTGGATAAGTTAATTTATTTTAGAAATGTGCTTATTTGATTATTAAAGTAACACTCTAAGCGAAATTCTAATAAAAATTAAATAGAACAAAGTTGTACCATTTAATGCTGTCACAATCATCCCACCTTGGTAAAGTGACCATTTGCCCCGCAGCACTTGAGGTCTGAGTCATCAGAATAGGAATAGGACTGAATGATGTGTAACAAATTGAAAAAGGAAAGGTGGTTTCTTAATCAGGGGGTAGGAATGAAATTATAGGGGTGGAAGATCTTTCTTTCAAAAGTACTTTTGTTATTTTACTAATGTGTCGGACGATTAAAGTTTTAAAACGCCTTCTTTAATTTTCACAAATAATTCCTGTATGCTTTCTTTTTTATTCCTTTCATATTTAGCATTATTCCGCCCTAAAACGCACACAAACACCACTTTAAAAAGTCGGTTAGCGAAAAGTAAATGTATATGGAAAGATTCTCGAACTTCATAAGAAAACGGAGTCAAAAAAATTCAAAAATCATCGAACCATCTACCTCAAAGCCCTCGTTTTCTACCCCAAGGTTCGCGAAATTCACAAAACCAAATACTCTTATCCCGCATCCATTCACTTGATTTTGTAATCTTCATTTTGCATTTCCAGCGGTGAAATGAGAAACGCAATTGAAAATGTTGCTAATTTCGATTCAATTAATCGACAACAATCAGCATCACGAACGCTGCCAGCACCCACGAATCAAATCATAGAAACGAAGGTTTTTGAAACCTTCGTTTCTTTTATTACAACATTCTTTCGTTAGTTGTTCTTCTGTGCTTAATTTTTCAGTCGACCAATTCCCATACGTCTCACACATATCGAGTTAAAACAAAACCGAAACGCTCAGTAGGTGCTGCGCATTGTTTTTGATTGCATCAGCGGGAGATCGTTTCTATTAGATGGAGGTTTCAAGGTGTTTCAGATAGAGATGATAAACTGGTTTAGTTCCCCCCCAGTACCAGTACCAGGTGAGCTGCTCATACACAAGTTTACCTTAATCCGATGTGTCTCAATTAAAAGCAATCGGCTTTTCAGTTCCGGTAACGCACATTGTTAAAGTACAAAATATATTTCTGTTTCGCTAATGGAAAAACATTTAAAGTTCTGAATTTTAAATCTTTCGCAACTTGTTTAATACGTGCATGCATGTATACTGTACGGATCATTTTTAATTTCATGTTTACAAACTTACAAACTGACATGAGTATGCTTTCTGCAATGTAGCGTAGTTTAGTTGAATGAGTGAACTTGTTTAGCCGGTGGAGTTCTTTATGTAAACAATTTTTTGTGGAATTTTGTAATATTTGTATTCGCACAATAGACTGTACTTTTACAGTTTAAACGCGCAGTTTGAATGTAGCCACAACATGCACACAATAATGTATACATAGGATCAGTAAAATCCTAATGACTTATTCCACCGTATCAACCATAAAATTTGGGTTTTTCTATTACATCTATGAGTTACACTAATTTGCGTTTTGTCAATCATCATGACAACTGAGTGGAAGCTTGGATTTCCCCATGTGTAATGTATTCAAATTCTGCATCGATGGTGGTCATTGCGGGAAAGGTGTTTTAGCTTAGGAAGTAGACAGGGACTCAAAAAATCAATGAGAATCCCCTTATTTAATACTCTAAAAAGTTGTAGAAACATCAGATCCACACGGCATCAGTTAGATCCGTTTATGCTAAATGGGTTGTTATTTCGAACTAAGTTGATTTCAAATCTTAGAAACAACATTGTTTCTATGGTCTTCCGTAGCTCTCCCTGGGCAGCTCTACCTTAAGGATAATAGCAATCTATCAACAATAAGATCAAGAGTAGATCATAACTAGGATTCAATTCCATTACACTCAGTACCTTAGTATTGGTAACGTCATTTGGTAAAGAAAATTGACATCTACACAGACCAAAAATAGGACCAATAGTATGACATAATGAACTCGGAGATTAATAAGTGAACTCCTACGCAATCATGACAACAAAACCTATACAGTGTATACTTAGAGCCCATAGACAATTTAATAGGCGTTTGCTACCTCGATTGGATGTCACTGACATTAGGAAATTTTTGAATAAAGTTATTATTGTTAGTATTAGAAAAATTGGATTTATACTACTATTTGAAAGTGCATTTTAACTTCGGATATCACACAAAAAATATGACCAATAGTATTAATGAGCTTAATGAGCTCGGGTTTCCATAGTGAGCTTGAAATTTTGAATGGCTAGTTTTACACAAACATGACAACAAGACCTATGCCTAGAACACATTGACACTGAATCATTTGGATAACCATGCATTTTCCAGTGACAAATCAGGGCTCTAGGTTCACTCCAGAACTTCGTGATCACAGTCTGTAAAGTCCGGCACCACCACCACCACCACCGAAAGGATATTTTGTTGGCGCTTACCGTCATGCTGTCACACTTGGGCATGATGCATATCACCGATGGTCCAGAGGAGTTGGATTTGAAATTACCTCCTCCTCCTCCTCCTCCGCCTCCCCCATGGCAGTGCCCGTTCTGGTTGTTGGCACAGCCGTTGGAATTCTGGTGCTGGTTGTAGGGCCAGAAGTCGAAGTTGAAGGAGGGAAAGTGGCTCCTCCGCGGTTCCCAATCCCATCGGGGTTTTCGCCGCTTATTCTCATCGCTGCTTTTGAAAATTTCACTGATCACGGGTAGGGAAGTCCGCCTGGGCTGTGGCTTAGCCAACATTCCGTTAGTTTCAGTTTGTCTCGAAGGCTGTCTGCGTCCGAACGTATCGCTGGTGCAGAGCGGGGTCTCGCTGCACTGCAACTGTTCGTACATGTTGTTCTGGGACGTCAGCAGCGTGGACCCCGCCCAAATGTCAACTTTCATTGGTTCCGAGCTGGGCGACTATCAATCTGCCGAATTAATTACCGGTTGGTCAGCGCTAAGCGCCGATTTTGGGGGACCTTTTTTTCGGACTCTCCGCGAACAGGGTGCGACTTTTCGGGATTTTCTCCCCACGGCTGCCTAAGGTCAATGGGCTGCACCTGTTTTCAAAAAATCTAATCAGTGTTTTTGACCTTAATTATAAACACTTTCGGCTGGAATGTTCGTTAGTGGCCGTGTTTTTATTTCGCCCGAAATATGGAAAATACGGTAGCCCATGCGCGTTTATGGGAAAGCAGGATGCATTGCGTGATGTCATTTTTCACCGGCCTGATGGACGAGATTTCGGGGAAAAAACATTGAGGTCTGGCGAAAGGAGAATCTTATTATCCGCGCTCGTGAGTCACGAGAACGCAAAACAAACAAAAAATTTCGCTCGAGTGATGTAAGTTTTGGGGCGCCGCTGATTACACCCACCCGCTACCAACTTCGGAACATCAGTGAAGTTACCGTACAAAAATGCTCCGAATAAAACTGCAATACAGATCAATACCACGCCCTTTTACATGCATAATAAAAGATGGTGGGCGGTTCAGGCAGCTAGAATCGTCTTCTTCAGGTGTAAATTTGTAGGCCTATGTTCATTTCAGAATTAGAAAACTGTAGCTTATGGTAGCCCTACACGATCAATAATACTGACAATATACATCGATATATTTGCGACTCATTGTATATTCAACTGAGCATTAATGCGCACAAAAAAGTTTTTAAAAAAACGTATAATGAAAATGAGGTGCCGAAAAATACCCATAAATAATCTACCAATAAACAGATGATAAATGTCATATGCTTATTCACAAAAATGTAGTAAATTAAAAATGCAAACATTTATACTTTTAAACTATCTTAAAACTACCCTTAGTTTAAAATGTTTATGATTGTGTCAAAAGAGTAAATAATTCAAAATTTAATTGTTTACATCCTTGTCTAAGACTATGGAATCTAAGACTGTGGCATTTTTTTCCATAGTTTTCATGCTTTTTGTTTTGTCATATTTTATTTCAGTTAATAGTGAAAACGTAAGTTTCACTTTATCTCAAGTTAAAAGAAAGGTTTTAAACAAACCTATGTTAAATTGGTAAATGCAGTAGGTATGTGCTTATCTGCCATAATAGATTTCAAGTTTACTGTGACACGTGCGGTGTCCATACTGACGTTTATCTTGACGATATTCAGTATTGAAAGTATCACTGTTAGTGTCACCATAGGGTCTTCACATTTTAAGGGGATACTGAGCTGTTTCAGAAAAAAACATTATTTTGCTAAGAACAAATGTTGCGCTCAGACCTCTTCTGGCCAAATTTGGGTGTCCATGTCAAGCTGGTGAACGCGGGGAATATAAAATGCATCTACTGTACAAGTACATGTAATTAATTTGAGTAGTTTGCTGGCGTAGGCCTAATTAATATATGCGAAATTGTTGTCAAGGTCGTTACAAATGGAATACCGTTGAACCAGTTGTGGCTGCTAGAGGGCATTAGTAGAAACCAGCAATTATTTTCCAAAGGCAAAGCCAAATAGAGTGTAGCTGTATAGGATTTCACGAGTGAAATAAATACAGTTCATTAATGCGCTGCATTAGTAGGTTGTAAAATTATAAAAAAAGCCGAATTCCACCTGCAATTCCATCTACATGTATACCATCACCAGAAACGATGCCATAATCAAGAAATGGCCCCACAAATAAAGCTACGGTATTCAAAGACATGCGGTCAACAAACGGTGGAACACATGCTGAACTTGTCCTGAATAGCAACTTAAAGTTAGTTGCTTTTTTCTCAACAGTTATTAAACTTAAATTCAGCATTCATTTATTTTGCTCAGTGGCGCACGATTTTCAATGAAGGTATGGAATGTCATCACTGCATATTTCTTCAATAAAAAAATTTAAATCATTTTCTTCGAACAAATTAAGCTAAAGATTATGCTTTTGTGCACGGCTGATAATACTCTCTTTAGCCTCATTTCATTTTGTAAATCATGACTTTTTTAAATTTGTGACTTTGATCTTATTTCATATTGTATATGTATCTGAAAACATTAAGCAGATAAGGCAGAAAAAGTAAAAATGTTCCAAAATGGATAACAATATGCAACACATTACGCAAAATTTACTCGTAAAATTAAATTTTAACCAAAAGTAATAGACCTACTGCTCACAGTTTTGGGAAATTGTGCAAAGTTGCGAATATAACGGTATTTTAAGGCAAGTCTCCATTAGAGGCGGAAGATCATGACTACGGTGTCAAAAATAATGTAATGTACCAGCCGCATAAAGCTTTGAGGTTTTTTTACTGTTTTGGTTTTGCTTCCAATGTCAATTTACGTATAGGCCTACTTTTCAAAGAACTGCTAATTGTCCTACAAAATGTCAAAGCCGTTTAAAATGATTGCCATTCCTATAGATTCATTGGAATTCAGCGAACAATAAAAACGGGTTATTCATTTAAAAAAACTAACCAGAACAAGAAGTACTTTTTGGCTCCCTGATGGTACCTTGGATAATACTTTCTTCAACAGCAAACTATCAAATTCTGACAAAAAAAAGCTTATTATTTAGGCGTCATCGACACTAAACGCTCTCAAGCAAAGCTACAAGCATGAGGCCAGTACAGGGTAACTGAAGAGAGCCTGCTAAACATACATACAAATGAGCCTTTTTGACTCTCGATAGGTAGAGTTGATGTTGCCAAAGGAATCTGCATCAAGGTTTAAAAAAAAAAGATTATTGGCATGGAAGACAATAACATTGCAACTAAAGAAGTACCCCAATCCAAGAGACCAAGTTTCACGTTCACTTGTAGTTGAATACTTTGAGAATAGCTATATTTAAGGTGGGGGGGGGGAGGAGGAATTCAACTGTCCAGAGATAATGGATGGTGAATGTAGTGAAAGCGTTGCCGAAAATGCCATAATTCTTGACGGTACATGACATTCCTACGGTACCTAGGATAAGAGATAGAATTTTGAACTAATTATAAAGCTGCTTCCCTCCTTTCATTTATATGCTTCTCATGTCTTGCTTGTTTCGCACAACATGCGCCATAATAATGATAAGCTGATTAGCATTTATGATTCATGTTTACAGTAAAATCTGTTTCTCTAAATAAGAAGAACAACGCACGAAAGGCATAAACTTTATGGCTAAACAAGTCGCGACTTTTATTGGAGAGGTTAGTAACATCACGATTTACTGAGTTCAATTAGTTTTAATCAAAATTTAATAATAGTCGATTAGCACTTTCGCATGAAGGACTATCTGTCAATTTCTAATTCTACGGCGGAAAAACAATGATTAGGTAAGATGTGTAAACAATACTAATGCAATCACCGAATAAAGTTCCGGTATTTCCCTCAAATCTGTTTCCAAAATATCGGCAGATTTACATTTTAGAATCCTCATAGTCTTCAGCAACGTTAAGTATACATTAAACCTCCTTAAGAATTCGAACCGATACACTTAAGCATAAAACGATTACTGACTAAACGCTAAACAACAACAATGAGGACCGAGTCGTTAATCGGCGATTAAACATGGTGTCCATGAAAATTTCTTTTAAGCTAACGCCGAAAAGAAATCACGGAAATGTCCGTTCACAAATAAGGTATAATAGTTTTCTTTAATAAAACAATTAACATGGTCACTGGTGTTGAGAACAGACAACTCGTTTAGCTTTCTGGTAGCTACTAGCGCTAAATGTTGATCGTTTCTGACAAAAGATAATCATTTGGACACATTCCACCAACTATAATTGAGTTAATCGGCATCCAACAAGACAACAACGGAAAATGAATAATGATGGATTCCAGAATGCCTCGTAGCCTCTGAGCGCCACACAATTAAGACGCTCTGACGAACACATTCTTGAATTTCTTACATTACCAAACGAGAAAGTTATACTCCTTTCGCTAATGTCGTGTAGGACAACGATGGACACCACACCCAAGTGATTACGCTGTTCTTCAGGGAAGGCCTGACGTTGGGTTTTACCATCCAAGAACTTGGCAACAGCCGCAAACTAGCGATTAGAACTCTTGCTCGCGTACATATACACTGTGCACTTCACTGTCAGATGGTAATGCCAATATTAGTCCGAATTTTTGGAGAGTGAGAGCACAAATTTGTTCGTAGCAAAAAATTGAGATCCTCAACTTATTGAACGCTCTTCGAAAGGTAGAAACAAAAGCTGGCTGAACAATAACACCCGAAAAGTGAACCACTTTCACCTGCAACCGAACCGAAAGTAAACCATCGCAATACGTAATCGAGAAAACAACAGGGTGTGTGGCGAGGAATCGTTTCACCTAGGCCTACTTTCTCCACATGTTTTGACATACATTGTCAAATTGCGATTTGCTCGCGTGTGCAACCGGTTGTCCGGCTTGAAGGATTGCTGAGTAACCCCGCTTAATTTTGACAGATTAGAATGCCTGAAATCCGATGTAAACAAAGTCGAGAACAGGCATCGCCAATGAGGGGGTAGACAGGACTGTCATTAAAGGACCATTAATCAATGGCTCTATCAGCTGCATTATGCACGTCATGTCTGTTACGCTCATAGATCGCATCATCAATCCAAATGGGGATACAATAAAACAATACAACTTTAATAACAATGTCCTCCAGCTGAGGAATTGCCAAATAGTAATCTCCTGTTACTGTAGAAACACTGAAACAGCCTTGTGGAATCCGGGGAATAAATGTTAAGGGGCAGGAATTGAAATCACAGCAAGATTAAAATGTGATCAACTTTTAACCGCACTCTTGTCACTCTTTTACACTGACAGATGACCATTGGCATTTGTATTAGATTAGATTGAGGTAGCGTATTCTTTGAGATGGAAGCAATAATGGCCAGCAAATTGGACTTCCTCTTGTAGCATTAAGATGCTGCTATTATTGACAGTTAAAAGATTGTGAGAATGGCTAAAAATCTCATCAGGGTCTGATTAGCAATCAATGATTTCTTTAGGCAGAAAGCATACCCAGATGATGATTGTTAAAAATGTGATCGATTAACCTAACCTTTGAGATGATCAAGGTCCAAGGTTCAAGTTTTCATAATAATTGATAATAAGTAATAAGTTTATACATGCAACTGTCAATAAGTAACAGTATAGAAAAATATTGGAAGAGTGCACACTGTAGAGAAGAACCAGAAAACAATGACAGGGATTCAAGATGCAAATAAAACTATTGCTACCTTGCATACATGTATAGGTTTTTCTAAATTGCTTGTAGGAAGTTAACTAACAAGTATCGCATTTAAAAATCGCCATGATAACAATTAAAAACAATTGTGAGTAAAGGCAATTTCATGGATTGGTTCATGAGAGGGGATGAGATTCCTTCCGTTGAATCATTAATTGGGACTCAACACATTGCACAGAAATGCGAATGCGCTAATGCTGCATAAAATGTTCGTATCAAAGAACTAACCTATATATTAAAATCATAAATGATTTTTCGCACTATTGCCTCCCTTGGAAGATAGCTACACTGTATGCCAACGCTGATGCTTCAAGCTCATGCTCAACGGGATATAAACCCACAAATCATGCTTATCGAGAACCCAGTTTTACAGGGTCTTGCATTTGGCAAGATTTCATGATATAACTGATCGAGTCACCCCAGCGCCATCTGTGAAGTATTCTGACCAAAATAGGGAAGAAGGAACTGTATTATTATTTGTTTTTAAACAATTGCGATTCCAAAACTTGACACTTTGAATTGTAACGAAACGTATTTTAAGGTCCACAAGTATAAACAAATTAGGTGTAACTTATCTTTATTTATGGTTAATTTCCCCTCACTGCATACGATATATTTCTTCGCGAACTGGCTTAAATTCCACGCGCTGAAAAACCATCATTCAGCAGTGTTATAATAGCTGATAACAAGTCCAAACCAAAGGGTGGGAAACGAAATGATAAGCAGCATACATGCACTGCAATTGCAAGGGTGTCCAACATTAAAAAGTCCCTCGCAATGCTATTGCTGGAGATTGCACGAAACGGGATGTCTGAAATTACCCGTTAAATTAACCGTTCTTTTGATTGCAATCGGCTTCAAGGTTGCCTTTGTCACGCGGGTTCATTAGTAGCTTCCATCTTATGAAACAATGTCGTAATTGGTAAACGCACGTTCTCTTCAGCGGTTAGGTATATGGGGTTGCTTGAAATTCAGTTGGCCTGAATGCGTGATAAAGTCACAGTCAAGAAATGATTGGTATTCAGGAATTGTAATCGAGATTGAGGTGAAGGTTAAGGGAGCAGTCAGGGGGTCCTAACGGGGGTTGCCTCAGCCTCTCGTGACTTGAAAAAGCGCCCAGACGTAGAAAAAAAATACTAAGACATGGGGTAAACGCAGTTTAAAATAGCTGTACTTTAAAATGTTTATTTTTTTACGAATTTACCATTAAAAGGTTAAAAAAAACCGAAAATGTCGATATACAAGTTCTTTGGCACCGTTACGCTTTTCTATTAATGTAAAACAGTGTAGCTATTTAATTGTTTAAAATGCAGTATGTAAGGATTTCTAAAATGAAACCTTTCATTAATGTGTCAAGTTTTCGAAACGGTTCTTACGCCAGTCTATCTGGTATTTAAATTGCAATATTTAACGTTTGTTTCCAGGGAGTTTAACGCATCGTAGGCCTACATGTATATCACATTAAAGCAGTTTTGACCGTGAAAATTCCTATTCGTTTCACCCTAGTTTTTTCATCTTAATTTATCTTCTAGATTGCAGGAACTGGGATAATCTGTGTCCTATAATGGATAATCGCAAGCAGACATCATGGCATATTTTAAACTTTGCAGCGTTCGGTCGCTTTCTTATATTACTTTAGCTTATCGTCTTGATAACGTTCCAAATTTCATTCAATAAAATTAAAAAATCACATGTTGGTTAAAAATGTATAAATTTAAATTTTATTTTATTTCAAACTATATTCCACTACAGAGTTCCAAAGACGCAAAACAAAATTGAAAAATAAAGATAATAATAACAAATGTTTTGAAGGGTATAAAGATTCGCATGACATTCACATCCTTGACTGAAAATAGCTGTCAATTCAATTTAATTTAACCGATTTAATTTAACAGAAAAATGATCAAGTTATCAAGATGTTCAGGGTAACACCATTAAAAGGTGTGAAAAAATAGTGACCATTGGAGATTTGTGACATAATAAGTGATTCCATACGCTTCAAAGACCCATGCATTTTCACGTCTGTTAACAGGTTTCATTATTTTGGGCCGTATTTACTCCAGTTTTAATCCTGAGCCGATTTATGCCCAATATAATATAAGAAAAAAATCGATTAACGTCTTTATTTCCATTTTTACTTCAAACGCCGTGATGTTTTCAAATAAAGGCAGGAATCAATTTCACATGAAACCAAAATTTCGTCAATGCTATTTTCGTGGGGTTTATTTCCACGTTATGCTGTAAAGAATACGAAACTCTTTATTGATCCTGTCTCTCAAGAATTAATTATAGTGATAATTAAGCACTGATTTAGCGTAGCATCCTGATTTGGTATGGCCAGGACGTTGTGGGTGGGAAAATGCAAAGTATCATTGGGGTAGCCAAAGCATGAGCGGAACACAGGGACCGTAATTAAGCGTTTATTTTTGACCACAGCAATCGTAAGGAACACAAAATATATTTCAATGTTCATTCGAATCAGCCGTAATGGACTGCCAGACCTTCAGATGTTCAATTAAATATTAACACGTTTGATTTTATTTGCCTGGCCAAGCTCAGCAAGACAAGGAAATAGATTAAAATGCTTTCTTCGGACATAATTGTTCATATAAAGATTTTTTATTTCATTGAGAAAATCATATTTTTAATAATTGAATATCCAAAAAAAACCAGTTTTTTTTACTCGCTAATCTATTTAGGTTTATTGCTACTTCGCTTATTTTCAATAGCAAATGTCGAAATCACTAATAAACGAACGCCACTCCTGCCGTTTATATGTGTATTTGACTAATTTAAGTTGAACATGTGAATATGTATTTGCTCGAAAAAAAAAAATAACAATCGAAGAAACAAAGAAAGTAAAATTGCTGGGCCAGCAGGGAAATGAAAGTGTAGCGCAAACGTCATATGCTGAATTCTTGTTGGGTTTTTCAAAGACATTTTTATATCTTGAAAACGTTCACGTTGAAAGATTATCAATTAAGATCGATAAAAAGGCCGACGCAAAATTGCATTTCAATTAGAGAAATCTACAACATTTTAATCTTTAAAAAAACAATTAATTTCTGTAACGAGCATTGATAAGGATACTTACATTTTCTTTCCATGAATGGTTTGATATTTCAGCTACATACGTAAACCGGAAATGCACAAAGCCTAATGTTTTAAACATGAATAACTGATAGTGAATATAATTTCGGCAATAAAATCTCGGTTTAATGGAGCATGTATCTTCCTTTGTTCGACTTTTATGAATTAGCGCAATCGATTGAAAGATACAGCTGTAAATACCATTGGATAAATTTTATTCCTATTAAAAAAAATCTTTCAGTTGCGTCCGACTTTTCAAAATTTGTTATACATTTTTTCCTGTTGAAGTTTCTGAAGGTTTCCCATTTCATCTCAATTTTATGAGTTTGTCTTTGGAAAATGGATCAGCAATAAAAACTGTATGAAAGGAAATGCTAATAGTGAATTCAACTATTATCTTAAACAGTTTCAATTTCTGGTTTATTTAATTCGTATGTGATTAATTGATAACCCAATCAACGATTTTTGTACTACAGTTGAAACTCGATTATCCGAGGTGATCGGGACCGTGTCTATCTCGGATAATGAAAAGTATACTGAAAAAACATGTGCAACTGCATCTTGTACAGTAATAACTTTTCATGGTTTCGGCACCATACCTGTACATTGTAAATGCGGAATATGTCAAAATAGAAATTAACTTGTTACAACTCGATTTTAATCAGTTTAAATTGAATTTATCCCCTATCACGCTCTTCCCTTTCTTCTTATGATACTTTTATTAATGCTGGTCTGCTCGGGACCTTAATTAATCCGAAGTTGCTTCATCTCGGTTAATCCGAATATCGGATAATCGAGCTTCCATTGTGCGTCAATAATAACGATGAACATTTTGGTGCACATTTTGGCAGTAGTAAGTAACATTCCTCATATAGAAGGAAACCGAAATGCCGTTTGCATTATGAAAATCTTCTGTGCAACAAATAGAAATTTTCACAAATGCATTGAGGACGCATTGTCATGAGGATGTCGTAGGTGAAATTTTTAAATTAAAAAAAAAGAATTTTGTCATTTGTTATTGTAAAAAAGTAAAAGGGCATTTTTTGAAAAACTAAATCACCAAATTCTGCTTAAACCTCTTCAGAAAGTTGAATGACTGAAACGAAGCCTTCGAAAGCTTATGAAAAATTAGATCAGAAATAATGGCCTACACATCAGTGTGCTTTTTACAAAACTTCTGCGTTCTTCCTAAAAGTATGGCATACACTCGATAATATCCTAACTGGTCTGGAGCTTTTAAGAAACACTGACGTGTAGTCGTGGATGGCGGAACCAAATCGTTCCATAAATTTCCCCATTTCTAAGCCTTCTAAACCCATCTAAGTGTCTCCACCCATAGTTTGGGAAACGCTGCTCTAGACTAATGAAATTTTACAACCTAACCATTCGCTGTATACTAAGCTGCCACCATTTTCATTGCGGCAAATGGAATTACCCAGCAATGAATTCATGGACAAAAGAGTGCAGCGATTGAGTCAAGGTTAAGAGGGCACCCCCTAGTATAATGAGAAGTTTATTTTTGTTTTCGATTTCTCTGTGCTTTAAACTCAAAGGGCGGTGGATAACAATAAAAAAATCTATATTTGTGATTCAACATAACATTTCACAATCAATAAGCCTGCTGCAGATTAATGGACGAGCAACTAACCTAGACCCACGCTATAACCCTTCATAAGATTACTGCACTAAAATATGCAAGCAGCTCCCCTTCATAGAATGGTATCTAAGATCAGCATACCGTATCTGTACATGCATATGTGGGTAATGTAGGCCTATTACTGAAACACATTGGAATTCTCAATGTGTGACGATCCCAGATAAGTACTGCGCACTTGATCTTGCACTCACTGAGCTACTTACGCCACAAATTAGAAATGTGTATCACACATTACTCCGTTACCAGGGTAGAAAATGCGCTGCCATGCTGACTTTTTTGGCATGGTGTCATCAGATAGTGTTAACCTGTCATTAATTAATAAAACCTTGAACCTAAGTCACGCCAAATCAAGGACGTGACATTTACCCCACCGCTAGGGCCCGGGACGTGACTATAGGGGTAGGAGTTATAATTTTGGAATCAGGAACTTGGGAGGCATGGGTTGTTATCCTGAGATACGCAGAGGTGAGCGTGGTTGTGAAGAAAAACTCCAGTTTTATTGCCAAAGCAAAACAGAACCCACAAAAGGTTTCAGGAAAATAACAATGGCCGCACGGCCAACAACAAATAGATCGAGGCGACTACCCA
>JAQIXS010004406.1:0-15229 GCA_034700785.1 Rossiulus vilnensis
TCCGTGAACTCAGCCGAAGCATGGACATGATACCTGTCCGAGGCGCCCGTGAACCACTTAAGGTGGGGGCGGTGTACAGTCGGCAACTGCTGAGGGAAGCTACAGAGGATCTGCCTTACCCCTACCGAAGCCTTAATATTAGGAATGCTGACAAAAATAGCAGTCTAGCCCAGCATATCCTACAGTTCCCCTTACACGTTTTTGATTTTGACAATCCAAAAGTGCTGTACCGAAATTCGAGATTTAGAGCTCTAAATCTCAAAGAAAATTTCGCTATAATGTCCAATGATAGCGCCATCAACATGGAAATAGAAAGAGGAAACGTCCCAGCGGCAAACATTCCCATCTTCTGCAAACTAGGAATGAAACCACCACCCAGAGTCCAACAGGGCCCCCCTCCAGGAATTCCGCCAGCCTCAACCCCAGTAACCCCAACTGCTCCCCCATTATTAGGAACACAAAATACTCCAACACAAAGAGACAGAGGGATAACTATTCAACCCCAACTTATGCAAAATGTAAAAGGGGGTACTAACTCCACTACAATCAGAGGTAGAAGAAGAGGCATCTACTCGCAACCCACTAGAGTATAGCCTAACAGAATCGCAAAAACATATACGCAATATTAGAACCAGATCAACTAAACATCAAATAAAATTAACCCTATTTAGCCTTAACTTAAAATTGAAAAATTCAAATCTCCCGCACAACGGGTCAACGAACTGTAGGGCGATTTTTAGAAAAGAGTTGAGGATCTCCATCACATCAGCTATGAGAAAACATGGAGAGGGTTATCAACCCTTTCGATTTTTCGATGTTTTCAATCCAATATCATCAAGAAAGGTTCCCTGTATCTCTACATAAATATGGACGGGGATTATGACAGACAAAAATTAATAATTAATTAAAAAGTTTGGTAAATCGACGAATCTCATAGTATTATATCAAAATATAAATGATAATACATAATAAAATTGTCAGAAAATCAGCTTGAGAGAAGGTTAAAACAAAACAATAAATTAATTTTCATACCTAAGTCAAAAATAGCCGAGTTCTTCAATGATAAATATCTTAAAAAACGCTTTATGCATATCACTATAGCTATAAATAAAGCACACACGCCAAAAATTCAATGGATATTTTAATAGAATTAAACACATTTGGAATATAAGTCAGCAATAACTGTACTTATATAATCACTCGAAATAATATTTTCTAACGCCGTTTAGACTAAATAAATAATATAGCGTTTGGAGATGAAAACTTAACGTATACCGTGTTGATATAAATAAATCCAAGGGCAATATACTGAAATTATCGGCCGTTAGGTATATATATAATTATAATTAACTAAGTTTTTCACTCCTACAATAACTATGCGTACCAATTTATTATTAATAGACATACAATTCCAGCACACATAAAGGATTCATCGACATAAATAATTAAATGACTTCCGAGCATCCGACAGAAGATTATAACGATAAAAAATTAAACAAAAATAATCTTATAAAATAATTCAAACTAACAGCGCACAAAAAGTAATCATATAGATTATTCAGACACCATACGGGGTTAAATTAGGACTAATTATATCCGCTCATTAGCTAGGCCTTCAGTATCATAAACAATTTTCTCTATTATAATAAAACGGAAGTAATCATAATCATGCAATGATTAGCGTAGGTTAAAATTTCACTCCTACAATAGACATGCAATAACGGCCAACAAAATGACACATAACTATATAATAAAATGAACTCCATAAATCAAAACAGTAGAAATATTGCGTAGTTAGCAATGTTACTAAATTTTGTTATAACTACGGATATAAGACTTCTTTAAAATAATATTACATAAAAAAGAGGGTGAAAAACTCCCGTTTGGAAATGGCGTGAGCATGACGCACTCGCCAGACGGAGTGCCGCCTGTCAATTAAGTAAGGGGGAAATGAGGGTTGACCTTTCAGTATACAGAGGGCAATGGCGTCCTTAGCACGCTCTTTCTGTCAATCAAATTCGTGGCAACGCATAGAGCATCTTATCAGATGCAAAGCTTATGGAGTATAATGGGGGAATAATACAATAAAATTATCACGGTAAGATAGCTCGTTATTATTAATAGTCAAATTTCATAGCGCATTTTAAGTAAAACATCATATGTTATTCAGACATGTGTTAAGGAACTGTCAGTCATTTTGAACAGCAGCATTATCAAGTATATTATTGTGGTACAATAACAGGTCAATAATTACATTCAAGTGGTGCAATAATCGCTGTTGTACTCACAACAACTATTCGTACCAATGATGTTGCAAATCATGTCAATCAGCAGGGGAATACTCAGCTATACATAGATTGTAAATTGGTAAGTTACCTTATTTTTTTTGAAAATTGGAGATGAAAATTTGCTTGCATGACTAGATTTGAGTCAGATAATGCTTTAGTCCTAGATATTTATATTAATCAAGTAGTTCATAATGTTTACTATTATAAAATATGCATGCAAAGTATGAAGTCATAATTAGGCTTGAAGTGTTTTAGCAAAACAATTGATAAATATTTAATGGTGTAAATGTGTCAATTTCATTTCATACAGGACAATCAAAAATCAAGGCCTATACGCATAACATACCCAACAGAGCTCCCTGTGTTTTCCCCCTGCTTGCGGCATGCCTTTGAGAATGGCAACATTCTTGATCATCTTCCAAAATTCATCAGGGAATGTGCAGCATTTCTGTTAAGAAATGTGGAATATCCAACACAGGAGGAGTACTATCAATTTGGTCGGACTGTGATTGAAAAGTATCCTATTTTGTCATCACCAATTGGACGTTATAAATGGGTAAGTTAAAGTAGATTTTGAAAACTCATGATGTTTGTGCTAAATTTCAAATATTTATTTCAATAAATAAATGCTTCTTGAATTACAGACTGCATTGGTAAAGCAACTGTCTGCATGTATAAGAAATATGCGTTACAGAGAGAAGGTTGCCTACACAAAGAAACCAGTCAGAAATACAGCAAACAGACAGCACAGTTTTGTAATCCTTGACTGCCAGGAAATGACATCCATGGGGGATATTACTCCAGAAGAAATTGAAAAAGAGTTCTTCAGGATTCTTGCTAAAAATGAACAAAATAAAGATCCATTGAACACTGAGTTGCTTTTAAAGAAAACACTGGATTGCAGAAGGCTGTTTATAAAAGCATCCACAAGATTTTCTGAAGCCATCTCCAAATACCCTCTTTTCCTTGAAAAAGCATGGGTATGATGGATTAATATGGAATTTTAAAAAATTTAATTACCTTTTCGAATAGTTAACTTTGTTAAATTCAATTTTTCAGTTATTAAAGGAATTTGAGCTGGTCACTGGAACAACATATGGCATAATGGAGAACAGGCTTGTGGAGATTTTGGCCATTACGTCAATTATGTTTAAAGCACCAGAACCAAATAATGACAGAACCAAATTGGAGACAATTATGAAGGTGTACAATTATACTAATAGGAAAAAAGTCAATCCACCAATTTACATTGAAGAGGTAACCTCATGTATTGCATTGATTATATTTTGAATTTTGTAGAACTACATGTGATGTAATAGTGGTTTGTAATAGGTTGGTGATGAGATTGACCTGATGACTGCCAGCATCCAAGCCCCAATTTTGAAGATGTATTTCTTGAAAGACAAAATTGAAGAAGGATTTTTGTTAGCTGAAGGGATTCAATTAGCTCAAATTGGAAGCTGCAGTGCTGAAAAGTGTATCCTTTTGTTATTAGCTGCATATTTTGTATACGATCGCTCATATCCACCAGAATACAAAGGGCTGCTACTCTTTCTGGAAGTGGAATTGTTCTCCACACAACTAAGGAAAGGACAGATTGGTACAAAGCTTGCCTGCTTTTTTCGCAAGTATAAAACAGCAAAATCAGATTATTTAAAGTTGTCAACTGAATAATTGATATTTGTCTAATAATCATTTTGTTTTTTTTAATACAAAACTTTGAAGGTTCCAAATACATCTTCTCATTATTTACAAAAACGTTTACCTTATAATATGCATACTTTAGGCCCAGTTAAAGATGAAGGTCATAAACCTATGACACGTTAAAAATGCAGAGTTGTTTTCCAGGGGATGCCCAGAAGAAATGTAATTGCACAATGATATATTTATTTTGAGAACTTACATGCTCACTGTGATGGTTATTCCCAGGGGTTCAGAGAGCAGCACGAAGTTAATGCAGTAAGATGTTCCCATGAAAAGCAACGTGGGTTTTTCCAAATTAATAAAAAGGGGGATAGGGTTTTTTGGTGCAGATGAATCTAAATGGGCTCTTGTTAGCTGAGCTCTTAATAAACACCAAGTTTGAAATTTCCACATTGTACTATGAAGAAAAGCAACATGGGCTTGTAAAAATAAATAAAGAGGGAGAAAGGGTTTTTCAAACAAGTGCAGGTCAATTAAGATTCTATAACTCATGTACAATCAAAAAACAGTGTAATTACACTTTAGTTGTTGTTTCTAAAATGTTTGATATAATGTACAATAATTTTTAAACCATTTTCCTGAATAAATCATTTCAATGACACATATTTTCACATTTCAGAATGTTTGTAATTATTCTATTTTCAGCAAGTTGCCATCATGACATCTTGTTCCAATAAGTTGCCTAGGCATCTTTTTGATATAATTTTTCTTATAGCAAGTTGGCATCTTGCCATCTTATTTAAGCAAGTTGCCTATGAGTGAGTTGCCATCTTGGCATCTTATATAAATAAGTTGTCTGTGTGAAGTTGCCATCTCCCCAACTAAAAAGTGGGGACAAGATTAAGATGCCAACAATGTTTTAAAAGACGACGTGGTTAGTTTAGAGTGTGATATTTAATGCACTTTCGCTTTTTTTACTTCCATAGTTAACGAATTACTGTGTCAATAATTCCACCAAAATCAACAAGTACTGACAGTAATACTGACGTGCAAGTGCGGGGAACCCCGCAAGTGGCAAAACGGAAAGCGATGCTGTTATTTGAAGCGTTTTTGCCCCAGTAGTTATCGTATTACTGTGTCAATAATGCCATCAATACCAGCAAGTACTGACGGTAATACTGATGCGGAAGTGCCATAAACGATGCTTGAAACACTTCCGCTCCGCTGCACTTCTCGCATTACTTTTCCTATACCAATAATACTGACAGTAATACTGAGCCTCGATCGCCCTCTACCCTTGCCTCTCGAAGCCATTAAAATGCAAAAGGGGAAAATCCCCCATGGGTTCCAAACCCTGGGGTTCATCCCCAATATAAGTGCCTTAACGCGCCATTAGCATGTCCCCACCCCACCCTACCCTCCCCTTAGCAACCCCTAATGTATGCAAGCTCAGCGTTTGACTCGATCGCCGCATAATGGACCCTTAATGGCTGCCGGGTTTGAAACCCGGGGTTCGCGGTAATGGACTTAGTCCGGGAGAGGCTCGGGTTAACGGGCGTGAAAAGCAATCGAGTTTCTCGGGTGCTGAGTTGTGTTCCAGTTGAACGAAATCTGTTTAAGGTGATGTGTTTAGGGGCGCCAATCTAATTTGTTGGGCTGGCGGCAGGGGTCGTCAGTGAAGGACGTCAATAACCCCTTTCGCAATCTCCGTTAGTGTCAGTATTCGTGTCAATATTTCGATGAAAATTGGCTAATTACGTGTAATTGCTTTTAGAAGACTGCAAATAATGATGCTTGATATTGGTATAATATGATATGATTCGATATATTTAACGTTGGTTGTCCTTGCGCAGTCTCAACTAACGTCAGTATTTGTATCAATAGTTCGATGAAAATTGGCTAATTACGTGTAATTGCTTTGTAAAAGACTGCAAATAATGATGCTTGATATTGGTATATCATGATATGATTCGATATATTTAACGTTGGTTGTCCTTGCGTAGTCTCCACTAACGTCAGTATTTGTATCAATATTTCGATGAAAATTGGCTCGCCATACGATTCGGGCTAATTACATGTATTTGATTTGTAATTGATGCCAATAATGATGTTTAATATTATTTTAGCATGATATTGATATTGATTCAATATATTTAACATTATTTCCTTCCATATACTTTCACAATTTCTATTATTGTCAGTATTTGTATCCATATTGTGATGAAAATTGCTTCAACATACGATTCGGGCTAATTACATGTAACTGCTTTGTAAGACACCACAAATAATGATGCTTAATATCGCCATAATATGATATGATTCGCTATATTTAACGTTGCTTATCCTTGCACAGTCCCCACTGACGTCAATATTTTGACGGAAATTGGTTCTCCCATTGCCTCTCCATCTGACGTTTAATCTGACGTTACAAGTAATGATGTTTAATATGGTTTCAGCATGATATTGATACTGATTCAATACATTTGACCGTATTTCCTTCAATATCCATGCTCAGTCCCCACCAACATCAGTATTTATACCAGTATTCTGACGGAAATCGTCCCAAGGAACATTTATTTATGTCCTGCACCACCTAAATTGCTTTCTGAAACGTGGAATCGGCCCTAAGATAATAGCCTCGCTTTCAGCCTCTTCACCAATAATTTCTCTTTACTCGCAATGCGTTTGTTGCCAAGCTTTCACTTTGGCTCTAATAGGCGCCATCCACCTGATTTATTTGGCGTCTGGGGGGGAGGGGATGGTCAAGCTAACCCTCGCTTCAGATCGCCACCCTCCCTAACTTGGGCATGGCGCTCGGGTAAAGGGACGTCCGGAAAGACCGCATGAAATGACTGAGGAATGACGTTCGGTAATGCATGAATAAATGAACTGGTCTTAGAAATTGGTTTTTTATTTAACAAAAAGTTGGCTTCAAGTTGGTGAAAATGACTAAATGAGATGAAATGATCGAAAATGTCACAATTTGGGGTTGTTAAATTTAAAAAACAACAACAACGATTGGTCTTTAAATTGGTTAAAATGATTACTGGTGTGTGAAATGAAATCCCTGAGAAATGACGTCTTTCAGAAGTTTTTTTATTTAACAAAAAGTTGGCTTTAAATTGTTAAAAAATGACTAAATGAGATGAAATGATCGAAATGGCACAATGTGGGGTGGTTTTTGATTAAAATAACAACAACAACTATTGGTTAAAATGATTACTGGTCTGTGAAATGAAATCCCTGAGAAATGACGTCTTTCAGAAGTTTTTTTTTATTTAACAAAAAGTCCGCTTTAAATTGTTAAAAAATGACTAAATGAGATCAAATGATCGAAAACGTCACAATTTGGATTAGTTTTCGATCATCCAATTATTATAACATTACGCGACCAGTATTACCATCAATATTTGTTTACTCAGATAACCCACATTACTACCTACATTCCCACATTCCTAGCGGTCAGTGTACCGACTATAAGCATCAAGATTTAGCATGATTATCCTTCAATAAGAGTGTCATTATTACACTCCAATCCATCAGTATCCCCATACCACCACCAGTATCTCATATTGCTGACACCGAATCCCCAAATATTTGCAGTCCAACTTGGGGGTCTCTACACCCCCTACCCCATAATCATTGATAGGTTTCGGTGAGCTGCACAGCGCCCACCTTAGAGAGGTCCGCCAGGGGGCGCTGTGTGGCCCCCAAGACATAGTGGGTTGGGTGCGAGGATACATATGGCCTTAATGACGGCACTAACACGGCGGTTCGAGTGCACTCCAGAGTCCTGGATCGATGGCCATGGATCCTGATTACGGACCCGGCCCCTCTTGACCCCCCGGCCATTAGGCGCTCAGGGCTCAGCTCTTACTCGTGTTCCACTAGTCGTAAACGGGCCGATTTATGGACGGGATCTTAGAGCACAGGGCCGTTAAGGCCTTTTAGGGCCGCCGGAATGACTTCGCCAGGCTTAAGGGGATTCACCGTGGTGGGCTTAACGGACCTGAGCAGGGCCTCCAGGCTGAGGGGCATCCATTAACGACATAAGAGAGTTTCAGCTACCCATACTTGAGATGATGTCTGGGTGTCACGACTGTCGTCAGTCTCGTCCCCGTTGCTGGCGTCATCCGTTTGCGTAATCGTTCCCGAGAACTGGTAGCTGAAAATCTCTAATCATTATCAATACAATAACTAAACACTTTCTGGACTAAGTTCTGGTGATCAGGCGTGATAATCAGTCTGGACACTGCACAGCACTACAAAAATCAGGAAGCTAGTAGACCCAACACAAGAAAACCTAGGGAGAGCACTACACTACACAGCACAAATCATGGGGACCACTGCACTGCACTTATTCTAAAATGTCAGACAAACCACGGCCCTACACTGCAAAATGAGGGAAATCCCTACACGACACTTGAAAATTTAGGGAGACCACAGCACTACACTGCAAAAATCAGGGTGATCCCTACTCGACAATTGAAAATTTAGGGAGACCACAACACTACACTGCAAAAATCAGGGCGATCCCTACACGACACTTCAAAAATTTAGGGAGGCCACAGCACTACACTGCAAAAATCAGGGATGCCACTAACCACGTTTGCATCCACTACACTCTCTGCAAATATCATGAAGGCAACTGCATTAGGAAAATCAATAAGGCCACAGCACTACACTGCAAAAAACAGGGTGGCTACTACACTTCCTTAGCAAATTCAGGGTGCCACAACACTACCTTGCTAAAATCAAGTAATAAGCCACTTTACCACGCATAAAAAGGCAGCCAGGCAACTACATTACACTACATAAGAAAATTCAGGGAGGCCTCTGCACTACACTAACAAAATCAAGTATATTCATCATGCACTTAATTTAAGGAGTCCACAGTCTACAATATTATCAAGAAAGCCACAACAAAAAGTTTTCATTACTCAAGCAATTGAATTATCGAATTTTATCTAAAAAATTATAACAAGTAAAAAAATAGTAAAACTTGATAATCTAGAGTTGATTTTTTCCGGAAAATTGCATGAAGGGGGGTGCGTTTACAAAAATGCATCTTTAAACCAAGATTGTTCAAGATTAATATTGCTCTGAAAATTTAACAAGCAAACTGCAACATTTTGTCTTAAAATAAAATGTGGTTTTACAATGCAAACTGTTCGTGAAATTCAAGCAAAATTCTGTGCAAAATATTTTTTTTAAAAATTCTGTTTTACTCGAGATTCTAAAAATTGGTGTGGAATTAATACAAAATTAGTAAAACAATCGAAAATATTTGTGGAACAAAAATATCTCATCTTTAAGATCAAAACTTTAGTTTTAACTTACTAGTTTCAAAACGGGTTAAATTAAAATTTGATTTTATCTGAGAAAAAAACAATGGTTTTCCTGGAATCAAAAGAAACTAAGACTACAATTGTCAAATCCAAAAGTTTGCCTTTCTCTAATAACCTTAAAATTAAAGTTGAATTAAAATGTTCTCATCTGGGTTCGATTTTTTGATGAAATGTTGCCGAAATGCACTTTCAAACCAATTCCTGTTTTTTTGGATTTTATTGATAACAATTACCAAACATGCATTAATGAAAACAACCTATTTTTATGACAAGCTCAAAATAAGAAGAAAAATTTAGTAAAATACTGATTATAGTTAAAAATGATAAAATGGTAGGGTACTGAATTGAATTGAATATGCATCGCACGTCAAAGTGGGATTCCCCTTCATAGGGTGCATAATTTTGTCGTTAGAACAACTTTGTTGGCAAACAATTCAACCGCGTCCCAAAACCCAATTGCTTCCGTTTTGGTAGTCTGAGTTCCCTGCCACCAGGGGCCTTCCTTACACCCCTATAATGGACGCAAGGTGGCCAGGGGCGAATTGCCTAATAACCCCAGCCCTCCCTTTCAATATCTCATTCATCCCTCGTTAAAATCCCTTTAGCGCAGACAAGATTTATCCCCCTGGTGGCCTTAATCTGGGGGGAGTACCATTCCCCCCCCAGTAATTACTATTACTCACCTAGGTGTCGATCTGGGCCTTTACTGGCCCTTACACTGAATAGGGAGACTACATGCATGGGGCGACCTCTTCTGGCGGTATTTAAATCATTGATTATGGGATGCTAACCATAGAGTGGCACTAGCGCTATGATTGGGCATTATGGAGCCTTTCATGGGGAAGGTGTGAACTAATGCAAACTAATGGTGGGGTTAACACCTTTCCCATGGTGCGCCCTGAAATATGCTAATGAAAGTGCAGGTGTCACTCTGCCTGTAGCATAAGGTGGATGGCTCATTCTGAGTGTGAGCACATGTATTTGGGATCACAGATACAGACAATGCTTGACGTTCACAATGATATTGACAGTAATACTGATTATGTTTGGGTATTTAAAAAAAGTAAATCACTTACATGAAAAGTTGAAGTGATTTTTTTAAAACATTAGTGTAACTAACTGTGAATATAATACATCATTTACATGAAAAAGGCAAGGTAATACCAAGAAAGTTTAAATGGTTTTATAAAACACAAAATAAAAAGTGAAAAAATGATAAGTAGCAAATTTGTGTTAAACTTCAAGTTAGGTAAAAAAAGATATTTGGGATTTTTTTTGGTTCCAAAGATGTTTCTTTGGTTCCAAAATAAACTTGGATTTTTCTTGTCCGCAAACAAAGTTGAATTCAACTGAAATTTTGAAATTATGAGCTAAAATACAACGTTTTGATTTTTAAAACTGCGTTTGATTTTATTTTGTCACATATATGGATATTTTACAAAAACATATTTATTTAGCTCTAATTTTGAAATAATCAGTTTTAAATTATTCTTCACATAAAAAGGATTTTTTTAACCAAAACCAAATTTTATTGAACTCCAATTTTGAAATTCAGTAAAATTTATTGAAAGTTGGGATTTTTCAGTATCCACATTCTACAAAAATGTTGCAGGCTAATTTTTATTCAATTCAAATTTTAAAATTCTTAAGTTGACTACAAAATGCAGCATATTGTGTCGATATCACAAAAACTCTGGATTTCTTGACATTGGTATCTTACATTTTGTTTGTTGAATACAAATTTAAAATTAAGCATTGAAATTTGTATGGAAGAACGAAATTCAGATTCAGATTCAAATATTTATCATGGCTATTTTTGGAGATTCTGCGAACTGATGGCAATATTCACGAACATTCTCAAGCGAAATTCGGAATCCACCTAAATGGTCAACGGTCAGATGCATTGTCTGACGTCCAGGTGTTGGTCAAGACCCCTTACCTTGCCAGAGGTCCATTTGTTTACCCTCTTTAAGGGCCCCTCCCACTCAATTTGGAAGATTAGGGACCCTTTTGTGGAACACTCCTTCCTTTTTAAACCCTTAATTTATATGAACCTGTCCTTGGACCCAAACCCTTAAACTGTTTGCAATTTGCCGTAAATAAGTGCCTCTTTATGGAGTGTAAGTGCCAGTTTTGGGAGTTCATTTGGAAGAAAATAAAAAACACTCATTTTGGAAACGATTTGGAAATTGAAAACAAAAATTGGTATTAGTTGCCTTTTAATCTCTTTATCTGATGCAAAATTCATCTAAATTTCGCAAATTAGTAATACTGATCGCATAGGGGTGACATACATGTATTTACTGGTCAAGGACGGATGATGCTCATGGAATGACATAATTACTGATTCATATCATGAATGCAAATCGCAGTATTGATTCCGTTTTTATACATTTGCTGATCATGGATGGTTTGGGGTTGTGTGATGTTTGGTGATTGATGCAAATGGAACGACATAAATACTGACGAATACGATTGAAGTATTGATGAATGCTGAAGGGTGAATGTTGGATGGTGAATTCTGATGGAAGGGCAATGAATATCATGAATGTGAATTTAAATATTTGTGATGTACTGATACCAAGACTGATTACGGATGGGAGGTACTGATGGAATGACAATTGCTGTTAAATATCATGTGCACATATTGCAATATTGATACATTTGCTTTATGCTAATAACAACGCAGCCTTGCACAAGTATACTAAATGTAAATAATAATAATTGAAATATCGATCAGTATTACTGTCATTTTAAACGGATAAGGATAGTATGAGGGTGTGTTATAGGCATTTAATTAAAACGTTTACGTGGTCCGGTATTTCTTGGATCGTGGATCGAGTTGTGCTTGGCACCGACCGGTTTCCATCCGAACCGGCAATGCTCGGTGCTTTCATTTTCAGCTCCACGTAACTGGCCGTATATTCCATCAACCCCTCAAGTTGGGCGCTTTTTCTCTTAAGCCGGTTTTTCATAAACCGGTCGGTTTTCTTCGGTCCGATTGGTGCCACCTTGTAACAGACCGGTTTCGCAGGTGAATAATAGCAAACATCTCTAAAATGTAGAGACTAAAATCCCAGATTTGAAACTGCAAGACTCCCTAAGCTTTAGAAATTGCATTATAAAAAAAACGTTAAATGGCTGTAAAATCATGTATTTTTCGTCAACATTACCCGCGTTTCTGTAGCATTGTCAGAATGTCCCCCAGGCGCCATCTGGCATCACTGTCGTGTATAAATCGAAGATAGCAGCTTCTGGTGCGTGTTTTGTACTAATGACAGTGATTTCATTTCAGCTTGAATTTGGATTTTATACGCCCAAATTAATCCCCGATTGGCGATTGATATGTCCGGTGAGTGTTTATCCGTCTGCAACCGGTGTCTCAGGGAGTTTCAGCAAGATTTTATCGAAGTTGGTCAGTGGTCAAGCACTTCGGCCACTCAATCACCTAATTGTCCAGTACCTTTAAGCCAGTTTCACTCAAGTGTGCGCTTTGTTTACCCACTGGTCAGTTGTCAGGACAAATTACCTGCTTTGTTCTCACACTGGCGCCAGTAAGGGGTAGCTGGGGCCCCATTTCGTTGACCACTGACCACACAGGACCTGGACCTCCCCTCCCCCTTTTATCTTTCAGAAGATCTTTCATGGACCCATGACAGCCAAGCACTGGTTGGAGGTTGACTTAAGAGTACCGTTTGAAGACAGTTGTTTAGCAAACTCATGGAATTATTTTCAGTTGTTTTGCTAAAGTTTTCAGTGTTTGCTGGTCAAACAAGAAACTGGACAGTGCTTTTGTCGAATTTCAAAAGGAAAAAAATTCTTTTGGATGAAGCTTAAACACCTGTCTTTCATAAAGTTCTTGGAAAACAAGTATTTGAATAAAATGAAAAACAACACATGTGATCCAAACGGGGGAAAACTAGCAGCTTGTAGGGTAATCAAGGGCCAGATATTAAGGATCATTAATACTTTCAGTATCGAGATAACTTATCGAAGGAAATACAAAATACGTATAGGACTCATGAATGCAAATTTTAACATTCATACATATTACTGATCGTGGATGGTTAGTACTGACGGAATAGCGTATTAACCGAACGAATTCTTAACTGAATGGCAGAAGTAATGATGAAAATCATTGACCTCGAAGTGGAGATACTGATAAATGCCATGAATGCAAATTGAAATATTGATGCTTTAAACAGATGATGGATGAGATATACAGATCAAATAACCTACTGATGAATATCACAAATGCAAATTTAAAAAAATTGATATTTTGATTATTGATGGGCGACACTGATGGAATGACATAAATACTGACGAAATTCATAAGTGAAAGTTGAAATATTAATGCAAACTGATATTATTTTTTTCTCGTTTAAGAAAGATGGATAGTGTGAGGAGAACATAACGTGTACTGATCATGGAATGACGACATTCTGATAGACATCATAAATCCAAATGGATTAAAATTAGTGCGAGTCGTTCAAGTGCCAAATATACATTACACTGGACGTGGATGGGCGATTCTGATGAAAACAGAACGTCAAACAAAGACAATTGGAAGAACACCGAAGTATTGATGCCTTGGCCTACAAATTGTCTTACGGTAAGAATAATTGCTCTTTTATAATACTGTTATTGCAACATCCGTACAATTCAAATGACGTCAGATTACGCTTATGTAGACATAGATTATATTGATGGTTCATGGAAATAATGACTTGCACTGTGAAATTATTTTGTTAAATAACCTAACATTTTCATCCTAAATTATGCAAATTTCAAGCCAAAATTATGTAAAATTTCAGTCCAAACTGACATCAAATATCAATCCTAAATTGTAAAAGTGTGATTGTAAAAGACATGAGCTTCCCACACGATATTTTTAACCTTTTTAATTAACAGATCAGCACTTCATCATCAATTTATCAGGTCTAGCTAAAGATAACTGTGCCTAAAGCACAGTTTAGAACGTTTTAGAAGTAATTTGAGGAAAGAAAAGGAGCAATCGATCACCTCAATTGTCACGTTTGCAAATTTGTCAATCTTCTTTAAAGACCTCCAAGTGTCAGCCCCAGGAGGGGCATCAATGGGGATTACTTCCCTAAACCCAGTCCTTGATGACTTCGAATAAACTCTTGAAGTGGTTGCTAAGGTCACACAGTGGTGGTCAAAGAATGACCAGTCCATTGGTCCCAATCCTGATTGAGTTTTCAGTAGGGATTGGCAGCAATTGGCCCTAATTAGAGTCATTACTGAGGTAGAAGTTTTCGCACCACCTGCGTGGTTTTGATCACCCAAGTTGATAAGACTTCTTGAAAGATTTCTTGTGTTTCTCCTCAAAAGTTTGTGTTTTCCGTTATTATATAGCGAAAAATATTGTTTGTTTGATCCAGATTTAGACTGATTAGGGCCTTCCTAGGGCTTCCCTAGGCACCTTCAGGAATGTTTATCAAGATGTTAAAATGCCTTTAATGATCTATGTGGATCTTTGTGGCACTAATATTGACTCCGTTATGTTTTTCAAACACTTGACTTACCGAGGTTAAACCAATAAAGGGAATGCTAGAAAAGCATTGACAAGTGGTTTTTTTTCTCGACAACGTCATTACTAACTTGTCTAAATCTCTTAATGTATGTAAAACTGATGATGAAGATGAAGATGTTTTGGGTGGGTGGGAACGTCATCATTTACCTCCCACATGGGCCACACATGCTACTGCTATTAGCATGTTTAACCATACAATTTATGAGGAATTGTCATGTTGACTCCCAAGATGGCGGACGATAGTGATCTAAAAATTACTAGCCATCAATTTCTAGTATAATTTTAATTATGCATAAGAAATGGACGTGAGCAGGCAGGGCAGGACGCACGTGTGTTTTTTTGCTCTCGGATATATATCTATATCTCTGTCAAATTTTGGCATCCAAGGCTAATTT
>JAQIXS010004407.1:0-15226 GCA_034700785.1 Rossiulus vilnensis
GCAATTTTCAGGGACCAGCAGAAAATGACGTACGAAGCGGGATAACGTACGAAACGGACAACGTAAAATCGGGGTTCCACTGTATTTCGAAAAACACTTGCCAGAAAATTATAATCCACACATTCGTTTTATTTCATTTTTAAATCAAATTTCTAGTTTTAGTTCACGTCAAGAAACTCAATAAACAGTTTATTATTCATTTATGAGAAAAAAAATCCAAACTGATGTCTTCCTTACTTTGATACCGGTGCGAAGTTTTATCAATTTTCGATAATTTCGATTTATGCCGATTTCTCTACATTCCCTTCCCTATTATAGTTTTTGAAGAAAATAAGGGCCGGTTGCACCATTGTAGGTTAAATGAAAAGTTAGATAACTTGTGGTTATCGTGAACCCCAGGTTAACATAAGGGTTAATAGGTTCTTGTTGCATCATTTTCCTGTAGGGATTTTTAACCCAAGGTATGGTAAACTTGGGGTGAACATGTTGCACCTGGTAATTCTGGGAAAACAGCATTATATTACAAAGCGTAGGTTAACCCTGCCCTCTCAGCGTCAGTATTGTGGATACTGACAGTAATGCTGACGGTGCGAGGGCGCTGTTCTGCATCGGCGGCGGCAGTGTAAATTCTAGGAACTGAACCTTCAAATTCCAACAAAAAATAATTTTCACAAAATTAACGTAATGAATGTACGAACATACAGTACGTAAAATAAACATGTAAATATCTTAAAGGCATATTCTAGCAAAAACAACCTATAATGTCGTTGCATACTGCATTTTCCCATTATTTTCAGGCAATATTTCATTAAATACGTTAACGCTTCAGACTCTGATGAAAAGATCAGTTTAAGATTCGATACTGATATCACTATAACGACTTTTTAAACTACTGACATCAGTATGCTCCATGACATCTCTACGATGAGATAAGTGACATCACTATATAAAGTGGCATATACTGATACTGATGTAATCTTTCCACCAGGAAATACGTTTCGCAAAACAATAGCTACTTTACAGAATTTTACCGAATATTTATAAATATTCACGAAACAACACGTAAATAAAAAATACATTCTACAAAAAATCACCAAAACTAATTTTTCACTACGCTGCATTCTAATTTTAACAGCATTCTAATTTTAACCCTGTCCCAAAGAAACTGCAATTTTGACATTTTTTGAATATTTACATGTATATGTTTCGTTTTAAGTCGCACTTTCGAATGGGGCCCCTGTAAACCAACACACTTCGAAGTAAGTAGGGGCATTTTTCATCCGCTGCGCATTCGTTCCACTTTCCATTTCCATTTCATCCGAACTTGAAGAATTTTTCAATACTGCGTAACAGCCCCTCGGCCGGGGTTTTTTTTTACATATGATGAACACCCAAAGCACGATTTCGAGACGGAAATCGATGTCGAAATGGTAACTACATGTACTTGAGTTAGAACACTGTACTTAAGCCGTACAATTTCTCATTTTCCAAGTTTTATCTTCGCTCCGCAGAATGATGCTCGTTTCAGAGCACCACGAGAAGTTATTTTGGCACGGGGGTCATCCACGAAGGACGTCCCCTTCCTTCCCGCTACTGTCATCAGAGTTGGTTCGCCAAGATGACCGATTACGCCAGCGGCCCAAACCACGTGAACAAGAGACTAGGACTTCCCACGCAGGCATTTCGCTATTTTTCACACAAATCCTTGAAGTAAATCCGCTTTCGTCCCTTTCCCCCACAAAAAAACAACATTCAGCAAATTTCATTTTCTTTTCGAAAAGCTCGTTTCCCAAAGGAACTCGTTGCCGTTCCCTTTCCCCGCAACTTCCGTGCGGTGATGGCGTTCGAAGAAAGCCTGAAAACTTTGAGAGAGTAAGAATCCTGGTCGGACCCAGGGAGTGGGGATCCAGAAAAATCGGACAGTCATGAATTTGGTCCATTTTCCCAGGTGTACTAGGTCCTAAGTCTACAGGTTTTAATAGTCTTAAATTAAATTTAGGGACGCCCCTAAAGCGAATATCATGACCTCTCCATCACTTCCACGACCTCAATTTCATGACTTTCCATGGCAGTAGAAACCCTGCACATCGTCCGAGGTTAAAACTTGGAGTCGCATTCTTTATCAGGTGCAGCAAAGCGCCGAAGTCCCCAGGGACAGGAAGCGGGTCCATGCAGCACACTTAACGCAATTGGAGGGCGGAAGTGGGCGGTGGGCGCGACCTGGTCAAGCGACGAGGCATTCCGAGCGGAAATTGTTAAAAACAATTTAGTGCTAGGGAAGCACGGGGAGAAAATCCAGCGTGGGAGGGAAAACCGCGAATTGAAATCGATTTTAGGCCTTTTCATCGGAGTGACGAAAGCTGATATCAAAATGTATTGTCAGCTATCGCCTGGCTCCGTTCAAAAGAAAAGCGGCGATAAGGTCAAGGGTCACAAGTGCCTAGTCCGGGGTTTACATGGCATCTTTACAAAAGCTCCGTGCGAATGCAGCATAGAAATCATTCAGCTGCTAGAATTTAGTTTGAAAAGAAAGTTAAATATTGGTCATTGCAAGCCACAGTTATTATCACAATAAATGTTTTTGCAGGACATGGACATTTATCAAGACTATGGCCGATCCAGGTGATAACACGCAGAATATGATGGCAGTATATCCTGGATAGCATTCTTCAATAATATCCAGTACTAAACGTTCTACAGGGTCCCCATGGAAAACCTGGAATTGTCAGGGAAGTAGGAACAGTCTCAAAACATCATGCACAAGTCGGGGAAATGATTCTCAGATAAAAATGCCAAATTTCAATTGCATTAATTTCCAGTTATCAATTGTTCACGACACTGCTCAAAAGAGGGCGTATCCAGTCACATTCACTTAAAAATAGAGAATTCCCCTATTTTCTACAGCACGCTTTTGAAATATTAAATAAAAACATCACTGATTCGTTAATTCTGTTTATTTTTTATTCTATAAGCGTTATTGATAAGGTCATGAAATTCTTTCTAAAACCGTTGCAAAGTCAGTGAAGTTGAAAATAGATTTTTAGTGGGAATGCTGTTCTATACAGACTGTACACACAATATTGGCCTGCATGGAATATATTTCACATCAGTATGTCTTCTAACGTAGTTTCTTTTACCAAATCCTTACGTATACATTTGGTAAAGTATGGTTATGACTAGAAACTCACGGAAATATTTCATTCCATTATTTATTAAAAGCAAAAGGTTTATCTTTTACACACACACACACACAAGTTCAATGCCACTAAGCGACTCGGCCCTTACGGCATACAGTTCATTGTAAATATTAACAATATATCTCTTCAACATTTTCCAAGGGCTTGGCCAATTACCCTTACATAAATCCAGAAAACCAGGTCCCTAAATTTTTAATCGTTTCTTCGAGGTTCGCTGAACATTTCAAACTAAAGTTTTAAAGTCCGGACAAGAAAATAACTAACAAACCTTGAGCAGTAATTCTTTTTTCAAATTCTCCATCAGTCTCCATGCTTTCGCCATGGTAACAACTCCCATGTTTGTACAAAGATCTACATCATACCTTACAGGCACTGCATCCATTTAATCCCACAACCAAGCAAACAACCAGCAGTTAAAAGAGAGGAAGGGGGTCAAGAAGTCAGCATTTCGATGGGCAGCTGCCCAGTTACTGCCCTTGGAAATTCATTCTGCCCATCACCTCATCGCACCGGCACGAGCGCCCCCTTCAGGGAGCAACAGGAACTTGACTTCTTGGCACACAATGGGCCTTCCTTGACGTCGGCTACAACTTCACTTGAGATAATTGATGAGTTCAGGGTCGGCTCTCCAGCCAAAAATACCGCCTGTTCCGACCAGATAATTCATAATGGTGTTTGCCAAAGGGTTAGGCGCATTTTTCACGACGGATCCGCTCGAGGAATTCGCGATTAATCGGACTGGGACGAGCGGAGGAATGCAAACAGCTGCCACCAATAAAACTGCCAACATAATCTGTTTGGTGAGCCGTGACATTTAACAGCCAGAAAACGACGTCCTCTGCTCTTCAACAATCCGGCGAAAACGCCGAGCGCCACCATTGGACTCCCATTGGTGTAGCTAGGGAGGGGGGGAGGGAGAAGTACCAGGCACCCTCCAGGAGGTTGACTGGCACCGCCCAGAAATTGTCCAGAATGGACCACTTGCCAGTTTGACATAAGCAAAGTCAACGAAAATCAGCAGGAAAATGATTGTGTGAGCTAAATTAGTGCACACACCCACAGGCATCTTTTTGTGGATATGTCTGGATTTCTCTGTGTCCAGATGGCTGCTTAAACTAATTAGTTCACACTGTCATATGTTTGCCCATTTGTACTGATTTTGCTGAGCCACGAAAGGAGTAATTAGAAAGCTAGTGTAATTTCTTGTGAATTTTGACAACATACTGGTACACTCCAAATGCTAAAATCCTACATTTTGACCAACTTTTTCAAATTTTCGCCTACAGTGATCCATTAATTTAAATAATGGCACTTGTAATATAAAGCAAATTCATTACAAAACTTTCGGCAAAATCCTAAGATTTATTATAAACTTTTTCAACATTTTCGCCTGCAGCGTTCATTTATTAAAATGTTAATATTTTCAAGCAACTTTTTTAGTAAAATTCTCAGCTAAAATTATACATTTCTATTGTACTTTTTTCAAAAGTTTCGTCTACTGCGTGTTTCAGACCCCCCTCCCCCCTTAAAACATCCCGGGTTCACCTATGATTAGGGGCCGTGGCACCCCCCAGAAATATGTACCAGCTGCGCCCCATGTCAGCGTGTACTATTTCCTTTCTGATATGCTTACCTGTGAGGGAGCTCAAGTAGAAATGTGCCTATATTTGAACCTTATATCTGAAAAACCGTTTGTTTAGAACAGGAGATCCATCATGCCTTTAATCCATTGATCATGACTTAAACATTGTAAAAAAGCCATTTACTGACTTCTTGAAATTGATACTTTTCATTCAAGAAAGTCACATTTTTAGAAATCACAGATTAAATGTACTTTTTTCCTATTAAAAGAACAAAATTATCTATGCAGAAAAATCGATCTCAAATATCATATTGATGCCACTATGCTTGCTAAAAGATTAGGATGGCAATAAATGCAATATAACTAAACAGCATGCTTAAATGCAAAATAAATAAACAATAACAATTAACACGCATCGAATAATTACGTCATTACCAGAATTTTATTGCATAACACATAACATTTACGACACCTGTACATCAATAGCTGGATGATGCATGGTTAGCACAAGCAACACTGTTAGTCAGGTTTGACTTCCGGTCTTCCAAACAAATGCAAATCATGACATGAAATATACAAAATATGGTACATATATTATTGTTATGTTACAGATGACAGGCGTCTATATATACAAGGTTATTCGAAGATCCACATATCAAAGTCAAAAACAGTTATTCAAGGATTAGGGAAGCCATGGGTGCCCCGCTCTCCTGCAGCATTAATATGATAACCTAAAGTTAAACATCTTAAAACGTTTACAAAAACAAAATCTTGCTTTCCAGATTACCAATATTTTTCTCGGCATGTTTTTGTCTATTACATTGTGCTGTAACATTGATTTTAAATGTTTATGCATTGAAACTTTTCTATACATAATCACTTTGATATATTTTTTAATTTTAAAGTGCATGGTATTTCTTTGAAAGTTAGAGATTAAGAATGTCAATACGATGTTAAAACAGATTCATTAAATGAATTTCACTTCAAATGTAAAAAAATCTTAATTTCCGTTTATATGCAGAAAATACATCATTTTCATTGGCTAATCGTGAAATAATGCATTTTTTATGCTAGTTGCCAGCACATGAAATCATTGCTCTGAATAAGAGAAAATGTAAATGAAGGTAACGTCTAATATTTGCTAAAGTAATGTGCTTATACTTGTCTAACGGGACTTTGGAAAACGCTGGATAAAAACTAAAGCATTGTTTACCAAAATGAAACAAAATATTTCTATTTTGGAAACTGCTTGAGATATGTTGGTAAAAGGTGATAATATGGTATTGAATAAAAATCTATAGAAAGTTGATATCAACATAAGCTCAGCATTTTGGACGAAAAACACTAAAATCTGATACATGCATATAATCAACAACAAGCTTGCAAAATGGATACATGTATATCTTAAGTAGTTTTGGTTAAACGTTTTTACATTCAGAGACACCAACTCAACTCAGCTGGTTTAATTCCATGCGGTGACAAGCAGCCAGCCCATAATCATTAAATACACCGAGTAACACGATAAACGATGAGGAAATACAAACAAAGCAGGTTGAAGGGTTGACCTTAGCCTTCGGGTGCCAAGTGTGTCCAAAAAATATTTGTGTATATACAAATTATACAAGATAAAATAACTGGATAAACAAACCAGAACTGATAACATAATACACGGTTATGGTCGCTCAGTAACAAACTGTACCTCGTCTTATTACTGACGAGGGACTCAGATAATGACATAAGATGCCAGTGGGGTGGCCTGAATTCGGAAGAGGTTAAACTGACTATGAAATTACCAACAGATTTAACCACACCAGCAACAAAATCGTACTAGAATGAAGTTTAAATTTTTCTATAGCCTCCACAAATGTATCTCCAGGCGAGATTAATTGAACAAAATGTTGCAAATGAATTAGGTGTGACAAGATACACAAGGGCCGATTGCATCATGCCTCGTTAAGTTTAATCAACAAATAAATCAGTACGTCAAACGAGTGAATTTTCAATTAAATAGAAATTATCGTATTGCAAAAGGCCATCAGTGATCTGAAATGTAACATTTGAACAGCATTAGCCAACTAAGGAAATGCAAAATATTTGAAGAACACGCTATGTTGCATTCCAAAAAAGTTTAATATTGAGTTTAGGGCGACACAAACAAACGTTCTAAATACTACATTTGTTTAAACGCTCAATAAATATGGTTTCTTAACCTTCGTTTCAAAAGCTAAATGCCAACTTCATCTTTACATTTTTACGAGATGTTAAATATTTTTACGACCTGCCATGCAGTGTTGAAAGTTCTATCTGATGATAACGAAATGAAAAAGACATGTTTATTGCAAGATTGTGCAGTGTGCACATGTTACTGTGCTGACTTTCTATTTCAGTCATTTGATACAATTATGCCTGCATTATGGATTTGTCTAATCAAATCTGTTCGCAGGCATCATTCCATGGAATTAGCGGACGTGTTTATCAATCTGAAAACTATTTGGTTTGCCAGCGATTTGAGCATAGAGACGTCTAGCGGTGCGAAGCCAGCGATTTCGGAACGATTCTATTCAAGCGCTTGACCAAAACGCATTCAGGGGATTTCAAAAGGTCTCAACGATTTCATCCGAGGGGTGATACAATCATACAACTCCCAATTCCGAAGCCTCTGTGGTTCTCAGAAGGCATCGGGGAAGGATCATGTCACGGGGGTCAGCAAGAAGGGTTGCGAAGCACCGATTCTGCATACGAATTTTTCAGACGACACCAACCATCCAGCAGGTGGCGAGTTCGGAAGGCAGGTGCGCTGCGAGGCGCCACCTGAGCAGCACCGCGCTCCGAACCCACTTTGGCTGACTTCCCCAGCCCTGTCGCTAAACCGCGACTCCGACACATCCAACCGATGCCCCCACCCGCGTCTCGGCCATTAGCGTCCCAGTCTGGCACCTGGGCACTTTTCTCTGGCCCTCGGAGTCTGCGGATCTCCCGAATGCGAGCGCTCGCGTCGACGCCCCATCCCGCGTTAAACACGAGGCACGTTCCGGCAAGTGGTATCTGAGAGCGAGGGGCATTTCTCTATTTTCAAGGGACAGGTGCTAACCTGGCCCGGTCCGTCGTTAGAGGACAAATCGCTTCTTCTGAGGCTCGAACACGAACAGGGTCAGGGAGGGGGGGGGGGAGAAAGGAGGAAATTGGGAAGCGCACATGTGCGGGGTTAAATGTTAGCCGATATGGCCGTTTGGTCATGGGGCCGATTGACGGAGCGACCTACCAGCTGCCTTTCCTGGTGCTGGCCGGTGTTGCCCAGGCACGAACTCTGAACAGGAAAACGGCACAGCCTGGAGCGCACCTCCACCTCGGCTTCCGCCTGCCTCTCTTGCTGGGCGCGGTAGGCGCGCTGCTTCTCTTCGAACTCGCGCAGGCGCTGGTTGTAGTGCTCGATCTGCTCCCGGAGCTGGGCGTCCTCGACCTGGAACGAAAGAAAAAAGTTTGGAATAAGATATGGGTTCGAGTTTTCCTTACCCCGTATCCACTCCAGTACTGTTCTGGTGGAGGTTGTACATAGTTGATCATGATCCTCAACATCGGCAAAAATGTTGTTGTTGCTTATTCAGGATTCCCACCAAATGAACCCTGGAGAAAAGATCAGTAGGCCCACGTAATTCTCAACAAATATCAGTATGATAATGATATCACTAAATTTTTACAAATATCAGTATATTTGTACTGATATCTACTGTTTACGGATTATACTGATATTTTCACCAGGGAATGCTGAACTTCTTCTTAACTTGATTCTTAATTTGAAAACCATTTCCTGACTTTAACGAAAAATATTTATAGAATAAAGTGGAAAGAAAATTCACGAAGTACGTGTAGCCTGCTTATATTTCCATTTATAACTTCAGAAGTTTAAAGTCGGCATTGTTGCATAAGTGTGGCTGGATACGCCCTCCTTTGAGCAGTATCACAAACAATCAATCATTGAGATTAAGGCTGTCATTTATCTGATGAAAATTTCCCTGATCCTCCCAGGTTGTCCCTACTTGCTGGACAATTCCACGTTTACCAGGTTAAGTAGAAACTGGTATTATTTTTTGAGGAAAGGAAAGGAAAGGGGGAGAGCTGGATATCACTAAATCGGCCAAAATGGTATGCCAACTACAATTGATCAGATGTGATCAAGTTTCTTTTATAATTCGCAGATGGCATTTCTTTTATCAGTAAAAAATGTATTTCTAAACAAGTTGGTAGAAAAAATAGTGGAAATGAATAATCGATGCACGTTTTTGTTGTGAAGATGTGTGACCTACTGTATGGTTTATTGCGAAGTACATGTAAGCATTTAATATGAAGGGTGTAAATCAGGCCAAAGGTAGTTAAGCACCAATATTGTTAAGACCGTTAAAATTATTAGTCATTTGGTATACTTTATACTTGTTATACGAAGAACTGTCCCTGGGATTTCATAATAAATTGCACTTCGAGGCACTTCAATCTTGGGGATTTAAAAATAATCTCCAACCCACAATGCATTTCACGTCAAATGTGGCTCTTTTCCAATAAGGTCGGACGCCCCGTCCTACAAATCACGAAGTTGAAAATTCAGAACGCGTTCTGGAAACGTGAAAGACGGTCAAGGAACGCGTGCTGGGCCAAACCGGAATGCGAAGAATTCCACGTTCTGACCTTTCGAGACTTCCCAAGATGCGCTCTTTTCCCATAAAATTTCGGTCCAAAAAGTTCTGCCGAAAAGAGCTAAAACTCCCGCTGGTTTGGTTCGCGGGCTCCCCGTGGGGAGAGCGCCGTACGTTTTAAAAAACCTTGTCAAAAAAGTGTAAATTTTCGGTCACGTGTATTACCTGTGCCCGCTCTTCGTCGTACTCCAGACACCCTACGCCGTCCAGCCGCTCTAAGTCGATCCAGCCGCGCCACCTGACGCACACGCCGTTCATGATGAAGCCCGATTTCATGTGCACCTGAAACAGTTAAACGACCATTAGCGTCCATATTTTTTTTCTGTATCAGACAGCTATCACGTATGTATCGTAAAAAAAAATCCAAACATCACAATGAGAGATTGAATTCATCAGTAAAATTTATGGAATAGTCAGGTCCGGACAGTATTGTTATCACGACGGAAGCCAAGAGTTCTTCGCTAAATTGAGAAAAGCATGCGCTGGCTAGAGGCAATAAAATCTGATTCAACCTAATTAAAAACCCTTCTTATAATGACGTCTTTACCAATGTTCATCTGCTCGGGGTATGGGTTGATCCGAATGCTTATCCGAGGTTGCTTCATCTAGGTTAATCTTAACATCGGATAACCGAACTTTATATAATCGAGCTTCCAATATAGCATAGCACAGGGCAATCTAATTTTTTAAAAAAGAGTAGCCACTAATCATGGATTTTTAATATGCCGAATAATACATGTAGGCCTAGTAATAATTTCATGATAATTGTTTAGTAATAATTTTAAAAACTACCAAGCAAATAAACCATGAAAAGCAAAGAGGTTCGAAAAGGTGAAGATGCATCAGAAATATTAATAATATGTTTCAGCGGCCAATTTTCCTTAAAGGTCTTAATCTTAAGGATCATCCACAAAGGACGTAAACAGGACACTGCCGGACAGGGGTTCAAGGAAAGTGGACATCCAGAATTTCCGAATGTAATACGGAAAGACCTGCTAGTAAAATGAACAAAAGTGATTTGAAAATTGGAAAAAAACAGATATTCTGGATTTTTGGCAATTTGCAGTTAAATTGCCATTGTTGTTATTCAAAATATGGCTAAATAGTTAGTCAAATTTCGTTGATTTCGTGAAAATTTATGAAATTACATTACAACTAGCCTATTTTACTGTGAATAATGTGACAGCGACATGAGCCGGGCATGAGGGGGAGAGGTCTAAAATTAATAAAAATTCCAGGACTTCTTTTATGGGTGTTCCCTTACATGTAGATGGACGTTTTTATAACAATACCGAATTTAAAGATCACAATCGATGGATGATATTCTAACGAGTGAAGCACAAAACAGTGTGAAAACTATTGGTTTAGTGTTGAATAGGCTTTACTAAGTGGCATAGACCCTCTCAAAGATAGTTTTTTTTTCTGGGAAAAAATGGAGTCTGAAGACGTGATGAGGCAGGGGGCCGAGCGCTCTCCTCCAGACACATAAACAACATATACATGCCCCGAAACACTTCGTGTAATATTTTGAGGTAAACACGGTGCGTTCCGTCTAAGCCGTGACAGCTATTATGATGTGGGCTAACCCCGCATTCGTGATTCATTGGGCAAATAACGAGCCTGACACGTACATGTACGTCAAATTCTCAGAACTCTGGTAGACTGGGTATGATAATACTGGAAATGATAATAAAAACTGAATAAAAACTTGAAATGTTTGCATCTTCCGATGAGCGAATCCATAAACAAACAGCTAGGAGGGAATGGTTGAGTAAAATGCACGTTTTCAGTTTCAAAGAATTTGGATATAAATCCTAATAATGTAGTACTGAATAGATAAACAGCGCCATGGTCATGCAAGGTAAACTTCGTATTCTGCAATAAACTTCATATTAAACGTCTTCCATTTACGGTTCTATCACGTTAAATACTGCACATCATAGAGCATTTCACCAGCAAGAAGGAGTATAGGGTTATATAGGGTTGTGTCGCCCGCTGCCGAAACGGGTTAGGATTTTGCGGTCTAGACAGTGTCAGGACAAACCGAACGCGATCACAACTCGGGATGTCATCCCGTGTTCAGGCAACACGTAGCGCGGAAATCTTCCAACCGATTGTCTGATTGTGTAAAGTTTTGCTACAGGAACTAATGTTCATGTAAAAAGAACTGCCATGTTACTGATACCATCCTCATTTAATAACTTGTAGCAAAGCAAAAACTGAAGCAAGCAAATGAACATTGCTTTGAATCTTATTTGCTGAGCACAACTTGTGGTCAGCTGCAAGCTAAGCCATTACAACGTTATAAATACCTATGAACAATTGAAATATCTGAAACGAGAAAGTTTTTTTCTGCCAGAATCTTAGTTACATGCCATGCCTGGTGTCCGTAAAAATGAACGTGAACTTACTTCACTTTCCCTGTGAACATTATACGCTCGCACAAACTATCCTCAATTAAACGTTGCTAGTCTAGTGGCACCCTGTATAACAGCGCAGTTTCCCATAATGCACTGCACATCGAATGGGCTGATTGAAGGCTTTAATTACAACTGATTAAAAGGGAGTTATTAACGAGCTATTTTCGATTTTTACCCTTTTCTTAAAAATACAGTTGCATCCATTTGTAACTATACACTGTACTATTTATTATCCGAGATTAGCACGATCCCGACCACCTCGGATAATCGAATCTGTTTTTATTTAAAGATTTCAAATAAACAAAAAATAATCATGGCCGGGTGAGAAATTACGAAAAGGCTGACGCAAACACATACTGTATATATGGTGGTTGAAATCAACCTCCCAACAATATCTAGGCAGTTGGAAAACATTAAAGCATTTAGTATGTATGAACGAAAGCATTTAAAAAACAATACTTTCCCCGCTTGTAATTCGATCCCTGAATTTGGTTTAAGCCATTTCGTTTCTCAACCAATTTGAAAATAAATGTTAACTAAAAGCCTTTATTTCTGATTTCAAGTTTTAATTGCGAAAGCTGTCACAGCGTCCCCTCCCCTTATTAATAATGGAATCCAGTGCGAACTAATTAAGATTTCTCCTGATTTCGTCAGCAAGTATTGACGTTATCACAAGTTAATCGCTTCCCAACACCGATGAGTCGGCACGATAAACCATTTCGCGTACCGTCAGAATCGCAGAAAATGCCACTGTCATGCAATCTGATTCCACCAGGAACTCCTGCTGTGCGCACTTAGCATTCACTTAAGCACACCTGCCCATCAGTATTCCTAGACCGAAGTTCAGTGTCGTGTAAATTCTTCGACTATTTTCTTTTCTTCAAAAAAAATAATAATAACAAAAAATCCAAACTTTTCAAATAACTCTGAATCACGAAACTAGCCAATTTTTGAAATTCCGCATTTTTTTTGACATCCTCCTAAATGGGAGGTAAAATAAATTTGATTGTGACTCCTTGTTGCACTCATTGTGGTCGTTGTTGTGAATTGTACCACGAAGGGTTGAAATCATTTTATTATAACAAAGGTAAATAGAATTAATCAAAAATGAAAAACCAGTCATTATGACGAGCGAAAAAAACCAAAACTTCACTAGCCGAAAGAACTTATCCACACTTATCCAGGTTTTAGACAAAAAGAATGTACTAAGCAGTGATATTTTATTTACTGCTTCAAACGTTGAAAAGTGTGTTATGAAAAATAGGAGAATTGCTTTAGGGCAGTAACATAACCGGGGCAGAAAATGAATTATGGACACATGACTTTTTCCATATATGGATAAATCCGAAATTGGCCACAAATCGACCTATACGGCCATATTTGTCCATACATATCCATATAACTCCATAGAATTTGTTATAGGTCATGCCCCACATTTTCCATATGTGGACATGCACATGTATACGCCCATATATGACTTTATAAAAAGTCGCTATAAGTATAACAATGTCAATATATCGCCATAGATGGTCATGTACATGACCATGCATGCAGCCATATATGGCTTCGGGTTAAGTTGCCATGTCAATATATGGGTAATACATGGTCAGGAATGGCATATATAATCCCATATATGACCATATTCAACTTATCCTCCCGGAAAACAATTTGAGATTATGGCAATTTAAGGCTGGCATTTAAACTGATAAAACTTTCCCTGACTTTTCCAGCACGGTTGATCCTGACAATTCCAGGTCACCGGTCAGTGAATGCGAACCCTATAACACGTGCTGTCATTTGCCCAAATCAATTAATATTATTCCAAGCGTTATCAACTCCGGATAAATTACCATTTCACTCTAGGCCTACTATCCATCTATCCATCTTGCGCTATAGGAAATTCAGGAAATTTCTAAATTTGCTTATACCCAAATCCTCTTTTCATCCATACTGGATAGAATTTTTGCGACCCCCATTTTCAGATGTCCTTAATGGACGCTCCATAATATATCGATATGAACAATGTAATTCTTTGGAGATTGTTTGTGAGAGAAGTGCACGTGTTAAGTTGAGGAGGGGGCCAGGATCTACAGTTCGCTCGAACTCTCACATGAGAACTCGCTGGAGCTCCATCCGGGCTAATTTGGTCAAGAGGGCCTTTGATGTGGCGCCATCAGTGCAGTGTCCTGCCAAGTAAGGCCAGTCTTGAGCATGCTCGAACAGGCATAATGGCCGCACACAAATGGCGAATGCCGCTCTTGAGACTGCCTGGCTTAGGATTTCCAAAGGATCTTTGGGAGCATTCCCTGGTCCGCTAGAGCCCCTCCAACAATGGTCCTCTCAAGGAGTACACGCATAACCATATTTGTATATGAATTTGGCATTGTGCAGCACCTTTTGTTCATTTCTGATTTTTAAAGGGAAACAAACGAGGTCGGAATTCCCATCAGCAAGCGTCTTAAGGGGCAAATAGCTGTGCCCTTGGGTGAGAGTGTCAACACATGCACACGTGTATAACTGGCACGTACAAATAAGTTAAAGTGCCAATTTAATGTTATGTTATAAAAACATGTAAGCATGTTATCCTAGCACAATCTGCCTACAGTATCATAATTTAATCATTTACGTTAAGAATTAACATGAATATTAGGGATGATCGATGTGGTGGAATAGGAGTAGGCGGGCACCTCTTCCGTTCCGTTGTCATTATAACGTTCGAATTATTTCTGAGTTATGAACACGTTGTGTTGTGGTGGCATATGAACATCTCGTGCCAATTTGTTATTTGAACACGCACGAGGAGAGTTGACAATAGGTGAAAGAATGACTTCCTTATTTGACCATGGATGAGGAAGCCGATTTCGAACTCAAGTTCAAAGCGATAAACGTTAAATAAATTACGACAATGTAGCATCAATGATAAGTAACTGAAGCAGGAAGGTGAGTAGATTTTAATGTGATGGGTAGCAAAGCTTGATCGGCAAAAACATGTTATGGAATGTACCTTACAATGAACAGTAGATCATATGCATATGGGTATTCGTTTGTGCATGTGCAAGTTTAGAACTCGGAACATTTATGCAGAAAATCCCATACCGCAGCATTATCACATATCGGTTGTGACATTTTGTATTTATCGTTGTTGTTTTTTCAAATAGTAAGGTTGCATAATACCCCGTTCAGACCGAGCATTCGGAACTCGTTTTGCTACCGAAACGAATTTGAATTTTGAGGCCTGAACTGTGTCAGGATTAATGGAATGGATTTTATCCCGTGTTCTGGCAACTCGTTTCGGTAGTGAAACTCGTTTACGATGACGTCACGCAGTGTTGCCACTGA
>JAQIXS010004408.1:0-15225 GCA_034700785.1 Rossiulus vilnensis
AATCAGACAGGAGTCATTCACACTTTCGAAAATCCTCGAAAATCAGAATATCCAAGCAACATCAACAACTCAAATCATAGGAAAAAGATGGTGTGCATAATGGAGTAATTTATATAGCAGTGTTATTGTCGCCTGAAGATGATCTAAATAAGAGATCGAAACGTTGCGAATTAACAGCAACTTGGCTGTGTCTCCTGGTCTTCATTAATTATCAACTCCACTAACATGATGGTGAAAATTAATTTCACAGAAATCCAGCTCTGATTAAGTGCTATTTCTTGATATAAGTGCAATAGTCGAGTGTCATCGCTTCGTGTACTCGTTTTTAACCGTGCCAACGTGGTTATTCAATTACTTTCGTAAAGTACAAAGATGATGATTACAGCCTTTTGCATATTTGTTTTTGGATTTTTATTCGCAGAATTTTCGAGTTATACCGATTCGTGTTTCAAAATGCAACGAGCAGGCCCTACATAAACGCTCGATAACCAACCATTGTAGTGGTTGCACCAACTCTTACTGGGTATTTTTACTTTTACTTTTGAAGAAAAAAGGAAAGTGTTTTTTTTTTTTAAAAAATGAGAAATCCTCGTGCTGGCATTTCAATCGTTGACGTGTTTCCTGCTTCGTATTTCCGCAATATTGAATTCCTAAAATGGCGTCGTTGTCGGTGTTCAACCATTCGTGGCTCTACTTGAATATCTGGCATGTGGCCACCTTTTCTATGGCTCTTTCTGGTTAACTAGACCAATCCCGTTCGGTCAGATCCACGTCCCCTAGTTTTATCTTTACGAGAGCACACTCAAACAGCGCTATATACATACATGTGCGTGTACATGTACACTGTACTCTGTACATACAGTATATGTAGTTGATGATGTTCATTTTCTTGCATCGCATTTCTTATATCCGCCAAATTGCACGGCCATTGCAACTGCTAATGCAACAGCGTCTCTGCGAGTGAACGCTTTGATGACTTACTTCCTGTTCCCGGGCTGGGCTCATAAGGGGGTGTGCAAATGAATTGGGTGGAGCCGATGGTGAGGCGAACTCGCTGCTGATGAATAGATGAGAGCCCAAATGTTGTGATTGAGTTTGTAAGACACGGATATATCTTTGCCGAAAAGATGTAATCAATCCATCCAAAAGAAATCTGGAGGATGAAGAAGCTGCATGAAACAAAAAAAAAAGCAAAATACATAAAAAAACCTCCTCATCAGTCGTCGAAATGCAACCGACTATACCAGCCCTGCACTTATCTATTTTTCTGGCTAAAAACCTCTTTTTGTGCGACTGGATATCCGTGACATAGGCGCAAATGAGATGTCTATGGTAAGGAGGACCTTTTTCATGGACTAGTTTACGCATCGGCCCATAAAAAAATCGCTCCCATTATCAGAGCCGAACATACATTATCGAAGAATGAACGTTGTGGCCATCTTGGGTTTAATATGTTTGATTAAAATTACTTGGCGAACACTCGCTATTCGTAGTTTTTGTACTGCAGAAGCATATTGTTGAAGCTCGAGCTAATACTGATGATATGCACTGCCTGCATCCCTTTAATGGTGTTTTTATTTATTTTTCGTTCTCAATTTACGTCGTAGGATAGCTAGGATAACGCAAGTTTATTAACGTCATGGTTTGACTTACCACGTGTACATTGCATTTTGGCATCCAGTTGGCGAGTGCATTGTTGTCACGTTTTATTTACGAGATCCCTTAATCTCACGAACTTGAGATCGATCTGAGATTCTAGGGCATGACTCGCAACGTAGAGAAACCTGTACATCTATTTAACTAAACCGCTACCTGAAAACGTAAGAGCTAATCGAGAATGTATTTTATGCGATATAATTGAAAGGATTCCTGTTAAGATTATGAGGCAAATCGTAGAAGCAATTTCATTGCTATTATTTTTTTGTTACTTATTTTCGTGCTCTGTGCTCGAATATCTAAAGTCGAACGACGCACGTTTGAAGTTTTTCGTGCTTTTTTGTGCTTAATATCATAGTTTATTTTATTACTTTTCTTACAAAATTGTGGTTTTTCTTGCGTGAATTTTGCATTCGCGTTCCATTAAAAACTATTGTTTCCGCATTTGTCTTAAAATTGACAAGAAACGACATCTTCGGTGTTAGGCCGTTATAATTAACTCATATTTTTTTACTTGGTATATTATGTATGTCACTCACGATAGTCTGCTGCTTAATCGGTGGGGTGTAATTGTCTTATTGTGGAATGCACGATGAAATCGGAGTGCGTTTCTCACTTTCACAAATTCTGCCAGGGAGCTTCACTCGAAATGATTCGTCAAAAAACGCGATTAATTAATAAACGAGCAATGTACTGGGTATTAAACCTTTGTTATTCACCGTACCGAATGTTATTATTTTTCTTCTGCATTACAACGGCGTCGGTGGAAGTGATTTCCGATACTCGCGTCGGTTTTAATTGGAATTTGTTCCCAACGTAAATTGATCTGAAAATGAAATTGCTTTTATTTCTGAAAGACAAATCCGTGAAAGAAAAAGCCAAGATCTTTGCCGACAAAAGTGCTCACGAGTGATATCCGTCGCGAAGGAATGGCAGAAAAATGAAATTGGATTATATTTCGTTTTTAATTTCGTTTTCGCTCGTAATTCGGGTCCAAAAATCAGAAGTACGTGTGTATACAGAAATAATTTGAATAGATGCATTCTAATTTCATTTGCCTATCTTTTTTTTTTGTCCCTACCGAAATCCTCGTCCGGGATTCGTTTTAGTTTGATTCAAAGAAGTTGCCAGAGATTTGCATTTTTGGTTTCGTTCACGCTCGAACCAACTCAACCGAACCGAACTTTTTTTTTTGTCGAGACCCCCTTAACATTTGGTTCGATCGTGTGAGTCTTCGCCGACGTACATACTTTTCGTTATTTTATTCTCGATATCGTAAACCCTGGCTAACTGGTATGTGCGGCGCACATTTATTCGTATTTGAAGTTTTATATGGCTGACTGCTCGGCATCACTCGGCTGTTTACATTGTAGGCAACGGGAAACTCACCCTAGGTGATCTACAATATGCATTATGGCGACGTTTTCGCTCGGTATGGGCCGAGTTATTGCCATTTTTTTTTCGCACTTATTGCGCCAGTATTTTCGCCGCGCAAATGGGGGGTGGAGGCAAAAAAAAAAAAAGCGACGAATGCTGCTCGTATAGGGTCCATTGCCAACGGAAACTGGGTCCATTAATATGCATTTACGCTCTCTCTCTCTCTCTGCAGCCGCCATCGGGATTTTTAAGCTCGTTTTCGGAGGCGATGTGTGGCCGAGGCGAAGTGCTTATAGCTACTGTAGATGTCATCTCATAACTTAGCGCATTGTGTGTGTCCTCACTCTCTCTGCACACTGCCAATGGATCGTATAAATTTGCATTACCTCCTGCCACGCATTTTGACACTTGTTTCGCTGGACTCCCACGGCTTTTCGTCAATCACACACGCCCGACATTTGGAGGCGATCGTGTGGGCGCCAACGCTTTGCCCAACAGCGAGGTGAAACGCAAGGCGCTGGATGTTTAACGTTCGCGTAAATTACGGCCCTGTGAGGATGTAACTTTTTCTCACCCAACGAATTCGAGACAACCTGGTGCATCTGCTTCACCCGATTTTAGCTCGGGGAAACCGTCGAAAGATGTAATTAATTTGGACTAACAATAGGGGACAGTCGAGCTTCAGTCGTACTTGCATCGAGCTAAAAAATCTCTCTCCCTGGTTCGATGTACATTGTATTACAGTGGATAACGTGGATTTTTAAATTCAATTCAACTCGGTACCCTACTGTCAGCGAACAATTGCCATGCGGTAGGGTGTGTAATCCATCAACCTATTTAACTTGAATGTCACCATCATCAGTGTCTAACTGAATATCTTAGCTTACTGCTATATCTTTAAAGAGAATTCCCATCGTATGATGGCATGCAAGAAAAAGAAAAGTCCGAACGGATCGCATTTTAAAATGTTGCCATTGATAATTCGATTGGATGATATTCATACCTAAATTCGTATTGCTGCTGACAATAACGAGATTTTGCCGTAGTTCGTTACCAAACTAAGTTCTTTTGAATTCAAGATTTTTGGTAAGGCTGGTTAATATTTAAGTGGATCTCAATCCAAGGCTGCAAAACACTTTATCCGTGTTGTACCCGCTGTTTTGACAATCAGAAGATTGCGATGGCCAGATGAGACGCTTGTGCCATTGTTTACATTGACCATATTTGCTGCACTCGTCATCGCGTTCCTGTTATTTAGGGTCTATCCCCATTATGTTAAGCTTTGATTTGATTGCTAGCATTGATGCATTTATTTCAAGAAATGTTGTAACTGGAAACTAGATTCGCATGTATTAATGTTCATCACGTATTGAACGAAAGATCAACGGTAAATGCGGCTTCAAGCAATTGCACATTTCGTTAAGTGCTGTTCTTCCTTATTGTTTTTGCATATTTCTATTCAAATTTTCTCAACCAATTTTCGGGTAAGCCGTACGTGCCTCCGCAAGATGCGTATTGCTTATTTAGCCCGATATCAATTTACATTAACACTGGTGAAGTATTGCGATTTATCCACTGCCTCGAATTGACGACCACACGACCACGTATGTGGTGCTGTCGCTGAAGGTGACTTCGGCAATGGCCAATTCCGAAGACGACACATCGCAAAAGTGAACATAAATTCTGCTCCACTAAGGATTAAATGCGCTCTTACACTTAGCCCATATTTTTTTGAATGTGCTCATTTGGTCGTCGGCTGCCAGAACCTCTGTTAACGACGTTCAACTTCCTACATACTATCGTTAGCTTCCATTACTGTTGGTATAGTGCTTCCTCCATTAACATAATGTTCTAAAAACTAATGATTGATAGAATCGATCCTCGCATTTGCTCATATGCTGTGCAATTAAAATAACGAAACAAGAGGACGCTTAGCATCGCATTGTCTGACATACATGTTGCACGGTCTGTCAAAAATCACCTAAATGAAGTTGCAATTTGTATCTAGCTAAAGGTTTATTTGAAATGGAAATGCGCATGCTCGTGTCGAGTGGACAATTTTATTCAGTATTTCTGTCAGTTGGGGATCTGGCATTGTGCACGACTTTTTTATGCTCGATGTAAAGATGGAATTAGATTTCGAGAACTTATCCTAGGCTTTTTTTTTGCTAAAGATACGCATGCATACTATATTTATGTGCATTTTCCCACGAATGAATGGCACGCAATTATGCCGATGCGTCCTGGGTCTCTTTTTCATTTCTGCGCCTCCATCCACCTGGTGAACCTCATCCTTGGATGTATAATCGGTGCCGCCGTTTCTAGTTGCCTCTTGAATCACTATGGATCTCTATTGACCCTTATTCGCATTGTGCATAATAGTCATTTGAATTCCAACTCCTCCTCCGTATTTTCTCTTTTGTTCAATTCTGTTATTGTCCCCGTGCATGCCGTTCACAAGCGCGATTTTGTCGGTTATTCTCCCAAAAAAAAATCTTTTTCTGTTACTACTGCTACTTTTTCTTTTGCCTCCGACTAGGAAATAGTACATTTTGCTCTCATTGTGTTTACCCAAGATCCTCGGGGAAGGTTGAGCCGTGGGGAGTCTTCGGGAACGTTCGTGATTGATTTTCGCATAGGTCAATTGATTTGCATGCTCGGAAACCACCTTTCTTGCCTCGCATTTTAAGCAAGGGTTATGCAATGTGCTTATCGTAAACCGATCATTTAATTTTTTTTTCCCTTAAATAAATGCCTTCTGTTTCTTGCCATCGATTAAACGTGCTGCATCGTCAGCAACCTGTGATCATAAGAGGATGATAAAAGTGTTTCGCATCCACGGGAAAAGAAAATCTTGGTTGGAAGCATTTGTTGCGGCTAAAACCCAAAAATCCGTCATTTATTATTGAAAACGGCAATACTGGATACACAGTTGGCGAAACCGCAATTTTTCTCTGGCTTTGAAATTTCGCCCCAAGCATTGGAAAACAGTTGCTGTTAGTTTTTACAAGTTTCGCTACTATTGTTTCTAAATCTGGAAAGGTTTTATTAGATTCGCACGTTTTACGAGCCATTCCACACCTATACCGGGTAATAGTGGTGAGGACGCCATTGGGACACCCCTTGGCCCTGTGAACACGTTTGCACTTGTTCTTTGAACGAAATCGAATTAAGTGTTAAATTATTTTTACGCAACTAATCAGTTTATTGCTTTCCTGAAAAGTATTGCCACCCTTCTGTTATTTTAGTTTGTTTTTTCGACGGGATTTCTTTGCATTGAGTTATAACCACGTTGGTTAAATACCATTATGCCCGATTGGTGTTCACCTAATTTACCAATGTTGTATTTTTATGGGCGTAATACTGTTGATGGATATGTTATGGGTAACCTAATCGAAGAATTTTAGTGAAGTCCTGAAAAGTACTAAAGAAAATAAAAAGTCCTTAAACTGCTTGACAATTCAATATTGTAATATTTATAATTGTTTCAAATTAATACCTACCCTGTGTATTGTGTTTGACAACACTGCCTTAATTGAATTTATTAAATTTAGTAGTTTCACTGTTAAAAAGATTGATCAAAGCTAATATTAATTTTGTATTATTGTCTTAAACACAAAAATGTAACCTTTTTTAAAAGAAATTCCTTAAATAGTCGTAAAATGTAATCTATAAAGTCTTAAAATTTAAATCTTGGAAATTGTTTTTCCATCCTGAAATTAGAACTAATACTAAGGACACTAGTAAAAGGATTTTCTTAGCAAAAAAATTGTAAACGATCAAGTGAAGTCGTCCGTTCTGTTATTTTTTTCATGCATGTCCTGTGCATAAGAAATCATTTATTATTCAATGTCACCGTTATGCGTTCGCATTCTGAGTGTGCTTAAATACATAATGCCATACTTGTGTATTGTTTCGTGCTCGGTTCTCTCTCGTTTCATTATGATCCGTCTCCTTTTCCATAAACTAGATAATTGCTATCCCTAGGATCATCATTATTTGCTTATTTAAGGGCCTCTAATAACGGCCTCGTGGGAAGCAAATTTGCTTTAAATATATGTAAAAGGCATTCTAATTGACCCTTACCACGCAATTTATTCGTGTTTAACTTAGTTCGGTGAAAGAAGCCTCCACGGACCAACTCGTAGTTTGCACTTGAATGGGGCTATAAACCCGGATTAAGCGAGTTGAATTCACATTCGCTATCGCATAAAAGTTAGCGAACTTGCGTTTCAGGTTCAATTGAAGTGGCTCTTGTTTGAAAATCAGTTGAAAAACCCGAAACATTTTCCCTGTGCACAAGAGTCCGCTGAAATTAATCGCGGTTTGCAAACACATATCACATCTCGACTATGTGTGTTTGCCAACTTACTTTAGCAACAATATCATATATTAGAAGGTAAAAATTGAACCAGGTTTTCTCATTTCTAATGGCCTGGTTCACACAGATGGCGGTCGGAAAAGTACAAATGTCTTTTCTCATATCTCTGAATTTCCGATGGCCTCTGTAAGACGTGTTTGCGTTGATACTAAAGATTTTGACGGTTGGTCGGTACTATGTGGGTGTGGTGCCAATGGCCATTTATTACGTTTATGGATGGCAGCTTTGATACTTTCTATGGGTGTCTTTTTTGCTTCCTTTCGACGCTTCTATATTTAAAACTGGTTCAGTAAGCGCCCACTATCCGTGCGTGGAGAGAAGATAGACGTCAGCCTAACAATTAAGAGTTATTGGCATTGTAAAACCAGCCCCCTTTATATAAAATGTGGCGGGATGCGATATGGCAGAAAGTCGCCTGTCTTATAATGATGTCGTCATCATCTGTGTCCTTTGAAGAGAAGGCGAAGAGCCACCAAACGCGCTGCTACATAAGCCTTATTCGTCCGAGGAAATAAAGGTTCAAAAGTAACTAGTCAGGATTGCCCTCGTAATGGAAATTTATTTGACGTTTATAATAGAAGTTGTATGGCGTTAACTCCCACGCCGGTCCAGAGTATTCGATTCCATTATAAACGATTGTGTTATATTATTTAGGACCGCGTATGGTGAAGTGATCGATTGGTGCTCATTATTTAAGTGCCACTAGCTTCGATTTGTCTTTAAATCTTAAATCAAAACAATAATTTAATGAAGAAAAACAACAGGGATAGTTTTTGTAATCAGTATATTATGTTCCTTAAAAAAATGCATATAACTTTTCAGTTGTGGAGTATTAAACTTAACTGTTGTTTAGCTTTTTTACATTGTGCTTTAAATCGGGTGAATTTATTCGTAAATCCAATCGAAATTTAGAATTTGTTGTTGTTGTTGTAAAATTGGAAATGCATTTTTCCATCGAAATTGACTTCTTGACCTCTTCATCAACAAACTGCATGTACATATATTTGTACTGACTTGTATTAGCGTGTCATATATTGCAAGGAATAAACTTTACGAGGTCGATCACATTTAAGGTTGAGTATAATTGAGATTGCATGCTAAAGGCACATAACGGGTTTTTTTTGTGTGTGTGTGCACACCATTTGTAGTTTTCGCGCGTCGCTCTTGTCATATAATAATAATGTATGCATATAGTATTTTCCTCACCTCATCTCATTACTTGTCTTTTATCATAGTGACCGTTTTATTGCGTTCATCTGCTCAAAGTAAAGGCGGGCATACGCATGCAAATGCGTATAGGAAAAGGCGTCTGTTTTCCTTGTGCAATATTGAACCCCATTAACGAGAGACCTCTTTGTTTTTCATCACTTCTCTGCCCTTGCTCTTGCTTAATATTTGAAGTGATGAGGTCCATTATCATCATCTGATCGTGTCAAACACGTAGCAACTCTTGATTGTCACTGTGGCACTACTTTTTTATGTATTCAATATAGAGAAAGTTTCTCCTTGATAATAGGAGGCAGAGAATTTCAATGAACCGAATGCAATATAGGGAAGGATTTAATAAAGTTACACTCTTCAGCGACTTCCTCGCACTTTTTATGAAACTACATGTATATCAAAACCAATCATTATTTATTAATCCCATGATACAAAAATTCACGATTATTTAAATCATTTTTATACTGTTCTGTATAATGAACGATGACTGACGTTTGATATACTTAGGACTCTTTTATTTGTTGTTATTCACTGCTGATCATAGGTTTGCCTAACTTGAGCGGTATTCAGTATGTATCTATTTCAGTCGATTTTAGTTTTTTATTTGTGCAGAACAGTTTTTCAAATATAGATTATTCTATTGATGTACATTATCATTCTTGTTATTATTAACCAATTTACTTTTGTTTCATTAGCGTCTTCATTGGTTAATTCAACGTATTTGTTTTCTATATTGAACTAAGCTAGATAAAAACGTAATCGAAAATCCGATTCGCTGATTAAGTTCACTTTTCTTTTTCACATTTGGAGGGTACAGGGAGTGGGAAAATCAGTTTTGTTAAAAATTTAAAAAAATAATTATAAGAGCATTAATTTTAGATTTCGATATTGAGACAGCCGAATTCAGCTGCGTACCATGACCGCCATCTTTGAACGGCTGTCTTTGTGATTCTGATTCGCTTTCACCAATAATGATCACGTATCGATATTTTACCTCCTGCATCTCTCTCGTGTTTGCTAGATTCTACCATAAGCTGAAATATTAATCAAAAAAACTTGCCCGCAATTACAGTGGCAGCAGTGGTTTTAAGGGAATCGTTCATGTTACGAGATAAAACGAAAGGAAGATGATTAGAATTGAAGTGGTCTGCTTTTAGAAATGATACGAACATTATGAGGAGGTTCGATAATAAAAAAGCAATCAAAATAAGGGACGTAGGGAAATGTGACGGCTGGATAGCCTGGACTATATATTTTCTCATCAGATGTCAACGAAGTAAAGTGTATTTTGGCACAAATCATACATAACGCGCTACAACGCTGCTGAAATTGATCCATTTTGTGTGTTGGTATGTCTATACTAAGTATGCCGATGCCCTTATTGACCACTGAATTGATGGCACAGTGGCAAAGTACAAAAGCTTGTTGTATATTTTTGGGGGTTTTTTTGCATCAGTTTCAACCTGCATCATTCTTTTATTTTATTTTATTTTTTTATGGTGGCTCGCACTCCATATTTGACATCTTGCAATATTGAGTATGAAATCAGGACTTGCCTTTTATAGTTATCGAGATTTTTTAAAAAAACCCAGCGGTCATTTGAGGTTTATAGTTTTCAAGACGCACTCTCCTCACATGTGCTTTCGAGGCAAATGCAATACAAATGTTGCCCTCATATATCGATCCGTGAAAGCCTTATTTTTAATGGTGTACGTGTTTATGCTGATTAGAAACGTCATCAATTGCCACATAGTTAAAACACTCATCTATATTTCAGGTATACCTTTATTACTAAATGCATTTTTAAAATCTTTTTGAGCCGCAGTGGAAACCGTGTTAAAAATATGCTAACATGTTTTTGTCTATGGCTACCGTTGCGGATATCATATTGATGTGTGTGGATTTATACCTGTGAACGTTGAAACTATCAAATGATTGAATTTCAGCCTTTTATGTCTTCGCCATTATTTCTGCACGTTATTCCGCACATCTCATTGCATTATTTTTCACCAATATACTACCTATTACTTTTTTTTTGGCTAAATCCGTGATTTCTTTTTTTTTATTTCGCAGAGCATTTTCACATATTCGTTGGTGATTTAAGCCCCGAAATTGAAACACAAACTCTTAAGGAGGCTTTCGCGCCGTTTGGTGAAATATCGTAAGTATTTATCGTCAACGTTTTTATTTCTTTAATCTTTTTATACGATTATTGTTGTCATGGTTATTTCAGTGTGTCTTATAGCCCTTTGCAAACTGGTAGGTGTTTGCATCTTTTTTTTTTAGTCCTCAGTCGATGTTTGCTAATACGATGCTCGATAATTGCACTTGTTTAGCATTCGTCGAATATCCTAGCAACGTTTTTTTATTTATTTTTATTTCTTAGTCCTTAAACAGAGAGCATCTATGTATTATTTTTCTATAATTTAATATTCGTGTATAGCAATTGTCATAAGTACGATGATGCGTTAAACGACTACTTATTAGGTAAGATTCAATTATTATTTATTGCTCGTTAACTGCTTCTTCAATTTTTCACTCAATCTTAATTATATAACTATTCATGTTACTCGACGGAAATGATATCTTGTCTCGCAAGCTTGTGGCCTGCGATTACAAAAATTTCGTTTACGTGCCTTCGTTAACTTAACATAAAATAAGCTTGATTTAGGCGTATTAGGCGATTTAAGACTGAATAATTCTGCATTTTATGCATAATATCTCAAAATCTTTTGTCATTGATCAAGTTGGTTGCAGGCTTGCTTTTGACTTGTTCATCGATTCTCCAGCTTAGGTGAGATTGTTATGTAGTTTATTTTCGATTGTTTTTAATTCATTAAAATAAATGAGAAATAAATTATCTTCATGTGATGAAAAACATTAGTTAAGATATTGTATATTATAGAAAATCAGTCCTCAATGATTCATTGTAATTAATAATTTGTCATCTAATGACATATAGCCAGCGTGGTCCTTGTTGACTTTTCCACGTTATGTGTTGTAATTGCTCGTGGCAGTAGCTGGTAATATATGGATCAATATATAAACTAGATAAATGTAAAGATAACTCACTCACTGACTGACTGGCTGACTTATCAACGCAATACCCAAACCGTAAATGCTCTAATCATGAAATTTTCCAAGATGCAACTTGAGATGCCAAAAAAACGCAAACTAAGAAGGAATTATGTCGCTAGCTCTTTCAATTGGATTTACTTAAAGGGGTAAATATTTGTAGGGTATGAAACTAGTTGAAAAATAAGCCAAGTTGTTTTTAACTGCTGCTAACGAAAATATTCTGTGTGAAAAGTCCCATTTTTAAGCTGTCAAGTGATTGAAATATCGATTTGAACCATTTCTGTTTTTCTCATTTCGAGAAATGTTTTCTATGGTCACTTGATTTTCCATTTCAACGAATTTATATTAGAAATGTTGGGGCAGCGTTTTCTGTTTCTGACGTTTAATTTTATATCGAAATGTATGGAATATCGTAATACATGAAGTAATTAGTTATCTGGAACACATCATTAATGAAACATTAACTACGAGAAATTACTCTGATAGGCAAATGAATGGCGATATTTCCTAAAACGTTGGTATCCTTTACATAAGCTGCATTTCCTACCATTTGAATTGGCACGTGATTTAAAAAAAAAATAACAATTGCAAGTTATCTTTATATATATCGTATTTGTGAAACAATTCCTTTGCTGCGTAATTTTACAAATATAATATACTGCTGATATGTCGTAAGATTTGCATGTCCAACGTTCCATTATTGCACATATTGCAAGGGGATTTTATAAAAATAAAAAAATGTGCAATGTTGGCATTTTTTTAAGCAATGAATGCTTCTTTGAAGAGAAACACTGCACACGAAAGGGGTTTATTTGTCCCGTACTCTAGGGTAATAATGTATTGCATTTGTATCTATTCATGAAGTAACCTATATCCATAAAGTGCAACATGGCTCCCTGTTTATTCAATTTGATGGCAGGATATCCTCTTATTTTATCCAACCCTCCGCTTTCATGACTGCAATCATTTCAAAAGAGTTGACATTTGCTATAAATGGCCGCTAAAAAGATATTGTTGTTCATCTTTCTGTGCATGTTATGGATGCATTATGCCCATGCAGGAGGTTTCTTAAATAGTCGTGCTTATGTTTTTGGGGCACTAGCCTGGCTCAGAAAATGTAGCTGCATTGTTCACCTTCAATTTATGGGCTCTTTTGTTTACTGGTCAACTCTTGTTTGGCGGTTATTTATTTACTATACCTTGAGGCCACTGGAGATTATCATCATTGATGGAATGGATTGACCATGTTTATTTAAATCATATCAATTCTCTGCATTATTGTCGTAGCTTATGCAAATAAGGGCTTTCCACAATTCATATCTGATGTAGGTACATATGTGGGGTTCTAATGAACCCTATGGACGAGATTCATGGTACTATTAAGGGGGTGCGATGTCCGAATGATGTTATTTTTACAGCACTAATTTTTTATATGGAGTTCTGTTAACTTATGAGTTCAATGGTACAATCTCCGAAACAAGACATTTTCGGTTCACTTAATTCAGTATGAATCTTACAGCTCATTATGACATCACAATTTATCGTTTCTTCGTAGTAAATGTGATGTTCAGATTGCCCATAAAAAATCATCTGGACCATGTGTACCATCTTGTCGTTTAAAATCTTGTAAACTTCAATTTTTTTATATTTTTTCTGGAAACATTTTCCGTTCCCTTGAATTTTGCAATTAGAGTATGTCACACGAAATAAAAATTCATTAGATTGCAGTGATAATCTTTAGTTGGATTTTACCTATCGTTGAACTTTTCCTTTCGATGCATTCATAGCCCCATGACATTCCGTTTTTTTTTTTTTACTCAACGTCTTAAATATACACGTTAGTACTTCAGGGCTCGGCAAGCATTTGCGATGCAAAGCCGTTTTATGCGTTTCCCCCAATTTGTTTATCGATTTTTATCCTCACATTTTACGACCTTTAAAACTGGTGGGTGGAGCAATTTTTGCTACTTTGGTCCACTTGTTCGGTCAGATATCAGTGGCAGTTTTGCCTCAGGAGGGTTTGCTTTACTGTCCCTCATTTTCATCTCCTTTTACCCTAACCCCTCATCCGTTGCTCTCAATTTTGCTATTGAATTGGTTGGATATTGCTGGACACACACGCCTGCGTATTCAGCCACTCTTAAAGCATGATATCTGAATATCTAGTTTTGATAGCATAAACTGCTCCCTTATATTCATCATCATTCTTTTTTTTTTGGAATTTTTTTTTTAATCATGGATAATTTGCCCATGCATATAAGTAATAAACATGGAAACAGAATGCAATCCTTAATAACATGGACAGTGGTCCCATCTCCTTCTTACTTTAACTAAGTATTAAAATGTAAGTTTGTTTTATTTTTTGTTTGGCTTTATTGAGATAGTCGTTAATAATGTTTTCGACACATAGCTATAAATTAAGACTTCGCATTGCATATTTATATTTATGTTATAGTTTGCGCATCTGTTTTGCATCCCGTATTCTTGGTTATCGTTTCTAGTATTTTATTTCTACTTATTAAATGGGTTTGGGGCTAATATTTATTAAGGCTTTAATTTTAAGCGTGAAATCTGCGAGGTATACCCGAGCTATTGAAGGAGAGGGTGGGAATGAGGAGGGGGGAAAGGGCTTAGATGCCTATAGATTTTTACGTATTTTGTTTAATATCCTTCCAATTCAGATATATCCCGAGAGGCTTTTTTCTCTCTCTCGTATTCTCGTATCCATATCTAAAATATCTCGAAAAGTTTTTTGAGCTAAGTTCTTGTGGGATCTCATTTGGATTCTCTCATTTTTTATTCATGCTTTGTAATTGCTTTTGGTGCAATGCACTACTGCGCCGAGAAATGGGCTGAGAACAAAATTCTATTCCTAAAGACTTAGATTTAAACTTTCCCATGTATACTTGTATTTAGTTTTATTTGCTGATTGAAACTTTTGGTATCTATTCGCCTATCAACTGGTTTAACGAAGACTTTATAATGCATTTCTAGTTCGTTTCTTTAAACGGTATTTTAGGCCGATATTAAATTCTAGCTTGGCGCATTTGTACTCTAGAACTGTTTTATATTTGATCCAAAAAAGTAGATCGATGATATGCCTTGTGATGACGACGACTTTTATTTTTATTCAAAATTTTCCAAACTGGCTGTTGACGGTTAGAGAGTTACGCAAGTTATTTTATTGAAAAAATCCCGGCTGAGTTGGCAAGTTATGGCCTATAACTTTATCTGTATGCTTTTACAACTGCGCTAAATTTCGATTTGTAGCTAATTGAAGAAACTGCGTTGCAAGTGTTTCACTCTTGACTTGTCCATGATCATAAAATACCATGGCATTCTTATAAGTTTTACAATTATTATATCAGAAAGTCTTTGCTAAAAAGGAACTGGCAATTTTTCTTACGCCTTTTAGTCACGCTCGCAATATTTGAAAAGAGCAAAAAAAAAAGGAAATTGGCCCTTTTAATACCCCCCAATATATACGTTAATTTTATCTTCTATTTCCTGCA
>JAQIXS010004409.1:0-15225 GCA_034700785.1 Rossiulus vilnensis
AGGGTGGCACTAATCTCTTTCCTGCTGCTGCAGCAGCAACTATGATGCTTGGCGTCACACATTTGCATATTCTTCCAGAGGTCCTGTAACTAAAATTCTCTAATGCATCAGGCTTTCATATGCTGTAGGGGAGATCCATAAAGGAAATCAAAAATCAAACACTGCCGGACAGGAAGGGAGGTGTGATCTTAATAGAAGTGGACGATCATATTTGTCAGGTGAAATTTTTCGAGTTAAACATGGAAAGAATTGATTAAAGCTGGATGAAATAATAGAAATTTGAATGGCTGATTCTGTTTTACTGATCACTGTCATTATCATACATGTATGTTAGGTCTATAAGTGATTGCATTTTAGTCTGATGCATATACTATTAAATTAATATTATGAAGTTTGTTCGGTGTGAAAACGGACCAAATCGTACCAAACATGACCCCATGTGACCCCATAGCCGATTTTGCAAGGGGTTTTTACAATGATGAGAAACAGTTTTTCCCAATTTGCAAAAACCCATGCACAATATTTACCGGAGAAATAATCGGTAGCACGGCTACGATGCATAGGCACGGTAAGGCATATGTCTGCACCTCTGGAATATCTTTAACTTCAGACAATGAGACACAGCTAAACTGTTTAAAGAAAAATACAAAAGGAACATGATTATTTGAATTCCATTAGAAGGCATCTTCCGACATATCAAGAAGCGATTGGTGTAATCGGGCTTGGACTTACTGCTGCGCAGCGAAAGTTTATCGAGGGAACAAGACAGCACCTTAAGAGATCACCACTTGCATATGAAGCTGTCCTAAACCAAGTGGACGTATGGCCCCATCACCGATTATATCGAAACAATTCAGAGTCACATTAAAAGGCTTGGCAAGGTTGGTACAGTCATCGATTGAAACCTTTGCCTGCATGCTCTTTGCTGGGATGTATGCATCATGGAATGCGTTTCTGGATGGTTGAAAAGTCTCCCAGAGTAATCTGGCATCGACAGACAGCTATCACAGGATGATATGTTATTGGACAGGAAGGAGTTGAACAAGGACTCTCAGAAGCCCAGGTCAGACAACAGGACTGGTTTTACTCAATGGTAGAAACCAAATCATGGGAGAGGCAGTAGGCAAGGTGTATGAGAGCCAGGCAAAGTAGGCAAGGAGACGTGAGTATGCTTTGCATGCAAGAAAAGAGGCTGTATTGCTGTTAACTGTCCGTTTGGACTGAAAGGGAACTCTTGAGATGGTTTTCCGAGCTGTGAACAAGATTGAGAGTCATGACTACTTATTCTGAGTCAGCGAGAAGGTGCTGTGAGTCTCTGACAATGAGTAGCTGATCGTCTCAGGTGTGCCAAGCCATATGATCTATAATAGGTCATTATTTGTGTCGCTCCGGCTGAAAACTAGTAAAATTAGAACTGTGGATGGAGGTATAGCCGCTGTAACAGGATTTGGATCTGGAACTGTTTCCTGCAAGGTGGAAGTTAAACAGCTGCAACTATATCATGTGCTGCACGTACTGTTGCTCGCAGAGAACCTGATTAACATTGAAAAGCTAGTCAAGGATGGTTACTTATCTAGGACAAGCTGGTCATGGGTCTGGATGTAGATGGCAGTTACGAGAAAGACGGAGGAACTGCGAGTGCTGTATTCGAGGAAAGTTGGCATCAAAGAGTTTTCCAAAGAGCAGCATCTAGTCAAAGCAGTCCCTTGACTTGGTGCACAGTGACTTCTGTGGACCATACCGGTTGCACTATTTGGAGGATGCCATTATATCATGACATTATTCGATGACTTCTCTAGATGTTTGATAGTGAGGTTCCTCAAGTCGAAGAAGGAAGTTCTTGGAACCATCAAGGGGTATGTAGTTGTGATGTAGACAACGTGTTTAAAAGCCAAAGATCTTGAAGACGGACAGCGGCACAGAATATGCCAATCAACAAGTCCGCCGCTATCTATGCAAGGAAAGAATCCAGCATCAGATGACGATTGCCAACACATCACACAAAAATAGGGTAGACTGTATGAAGATACGAGTGACTATCATGGAATGGACAACTTCAGTGAAGATGACGATGGAGCTGTTGACCCGGAGATTGAAAGTGATCAGTTTTGCGGCGATGAAGAGGTAATGGCTATGCCATCGTCACCTCTGGCATTACATGCCAGTAATGTGAGTGAGAGCCATCGTTGCAGTGGCGACGAACCAACCTGAGTTCCAATTCAGATTTCGATTCTCATTGTTAACTGTTTTGTTTGCTGAGTATATTTTGTCAACATTGTATAAAGTTTCCTCTGTTTACCTCAACAGAAGCGGATTTTCCATTAAAAACAGAACAAATAGAAACACGTTGGAAAATAAATTTGAGACACATAAAATAAAATTGTGATTGAGTGGATCAGTTATATAAAAATTGCAAACCTAATTCCAGTACCAAATATGGTAATTAGACAGTTTTTAGAAGTAAGTCTACCTGCATAGCGTAGAATTTATAGCTTTCTTTAATATTTTCTAATGAATACACAATGCATTTTCAATAACATGCGAGTTTATTTTCCTGGACGTTCACTCAAAATGAGTACGATTCTCAACAGTAACTTGTTAACATAGTTTTAAAGCCGCTGTTCACCTAAACTTCGCTTGTTTAAGTCATTTACTCATTCTTGCTAAAAGCTTAAACACGAGTGTAGGAGGAAGAGGAATCAAGGAATACGAGACAATATGCTTAATGTTCTAAAGAAAGAACACTGGGTGCAGTACTGTTGGGTGGTGATGTGCCGATATTATCGTCACTGTACGATGTTATCACATTGATTTTCATTGACATCCACTGGAAAACACTGCGAATCCTTTCCGTTTAAATCAGTGTGCTTATCTGGAATTGATATCCTTTGTGGTGTTATGCTCAAGAAGGTAAAATGTCTTCGAAACGCTATGCTTTGTTGGAAAGCCTTATTCGTCTGATGAATCCGATCCATCACGCCAATAAGGCCATAATTATGACTGCCCCTATAACATGAAACAGTTGATGTATTATCGGAATAGCATATTACACGTTAAAGTACTTGATTTGCATTTGATATTCTGATTCAGAATTGAACGTATTTGACCCTGCTGAAATAATTCATGCTAACATCCGCAAAGCGAGATCAAAAAACGCCTAATGCTGCTGAAATTGGAATGCATTTTCATTTTTCATGTGTTGTAAATCGAAGAAGATGCCTGAAATAAGCCGATTGGGCAATCCTGAAAACGTGATTATTTGAAAAAAAAAATCATAGACAAAATGAATTCTTATAAAATTAAGTACAGAAGTTTGATATGACACATCCGTCGCTGAATGTCGGCCTACTCACCTACTATGATGGAACTCATGAAATTGAGTGGAAGCCATTAACGGGAAGTGATATCCTGAATGCTCATTCATCCCTGTGGCTATTGCTATCACTATCCAAATCCAAGAACTCATTATATGACCTCTTCTTAAATATCCTCCAAATTGGAAGGGAATCTGCAAAAAAAAGTAATTAATTGCATAGTAATTTTGCGAATGTTGTTAATTATACAGAATGCATAATTGCCAGAATTCCAAAGATGTGCTCCACGGGATGAGTGTAAAAAAAAGAGATCGCAATTGGGGCTGTCCATTCATGATGTTTCTTATGAATATATTTGTATACAAATGGATGGTGCAAAATTCTGCAAAGAACAGGATATAAGTTCCTTGGACATGCTAATGAGCTGAATTTTATGGATTGGGTCATCGGTTAATCTTGCCAGTTGTTGATATGAATAATCTTGGTCTAGTCTTGATTTAAGCAAATTAACCGAAATTTTGTGATAGACATGAACATTTTACAATGTACACTGTGTTTTCATTTACTGTATTGACTGAGTATATATCAGAAAAATCAAACCAAGCCGATTTTTATAAACAATACCCAGATTCATTCATATTCTGTTAGAAGGCAAATAGCCTTAGATTAGGTTTTTGTAAAGACTATATAAACTTGGCTAATTTTTTACCAACCTACCTGTGATTATAATAAAATAATACTTCCAGAGTTAGCGAATTCACTAACAAATCCACAGCTAGGGTAGAAACGGAGGGAAGTTCGTCTGGACTAAATTTAAGCATAGCTTCGTTCCTTACGAAGAGGACGTAGTTAGCCGCCGCAAATGGAATAACCAAAAACTGGTTAAGTAATACTGTGCTTAAACATTTCTTCAATTGGGCATATGTGAGCTATGAAAAAAGGAGACCTTGATTAGTTATTTCAGAATTGCAATAATATGTGTATTCTTATTTTACAATTTTATATTTTATAGATGTTTCTATTAATTTGCTTTAAATTTTAATCTTAATAAATAAATAAGTAAATTAATTAATTTAATAAAGGAAATTGCTCGAAAAGGTATGAATAAAAGAGCACAGGAGAATTTTCTATTTTTCCCATATCGATAAAACGTGATAAATTAATTGATCCTCTCGTTACAGTAACAATAATAATTTACATGTATGTTCAATTGACATCAGCCGTAACTATACATTTCTCAGACGTTCTGTTGGCATCCCTTACAAAATGTTAAGGTAGATCTAAAGTTACTTATAGGTTTCAAATGGTGGTACTAATTGTACGATAAAGGTGTTTTAAGGTACATCTGCTATATGCCAACACTTTAGGGTTGTCCATAATCATAAATTACGTGGGGATGGGGGCGTTTTCCTTAACGTTACGTTACCATTTTTCTGGAAATGAGGGGGGGGGGAAAGGGTTAGTGATCAGCATTATTTAACTTAAGAGAAGGTGCTTACGTTTTGTTACAATGGGGTGGAGGTGAAATATTCAGTAGATGCAATGTAAGAATACTTACCGGCGAATTTTTTGTTGGTTGGTTCTTGTAACAGTGCAAAAAGGCTGGCTTTTCAGTGATATCGATTATTGTAAACCATAATCCTATAAACCAGTATGTTACGAACACGATCACTGGATATCCTGTATATTAAAAATATATGCGAACTAAATTGATGCTTTAACATGCGTTCAGTATTTTCTACATTATATATATAATGTTTCGTATATAATGGAATCGAAAATGATATTGTATGTACCATTCACAATTATATAATTTGATTTGTTAGTATTTTAGGCGTCGACGTTCTAGTAAAGGGAACGCTAACTTAATACCGATGAAAAGCAATCTTTGCCTTCTAAATTTGTTTTCGAAATTTTATACTTGAAGTTAATGTATTGTTTTTGTATTTTATTTCGAGCGAGAGAGAATTGTCATATTATTGGCGATGCTGTTAATGACTGATGCACGGAAGAAATTTCATTAAATATTACTTTGGCATTCGATTAGCAACTATTATTCTATGATATTAACAGAATAAAGGAAAGAAATGCTTACCAACTACAGTTATTAAACAAGGATTGCCATTAAAAAAGTTATATAAATTCTCATATTGCCTGTAAAGAAACAGAAGTAAATTATAAAAAAATTGCAATATGCTGCAGTGCATAAGGCGTTTGTACGCTGCGCAAAGTTTCATGCATCTTTTTATTAATATATTAAAAAATTCCACGTAATACTGGTTGTAGTATTACTTGATGAATTAACAAACCAAGATATGCCATGTAACAAAAAACGATTTGAAGTAAAACGTTAATAAAATAGTAAAGTTTGCTTAGTTGACGTAAACAGCTCGTGACTTGTGTTAATGTACCTGGCGATAAAGAATCTCAGATAAATGCTGTTCGGTTTACCTGAAATCTGAAGAAACAAAGGAATCTTGCGCAAGCACTTTTAATAAAAATGTTTAACACAGCACGTACATGTAAATATGTACAGTGAACTCTTACCTTCGAAAATTGCCAGTTGGGTTCTTTCCAAAATAAGTTACGGATTTTTAATAAATTTTCCTTCATGATGTAATAGTGAGTCATTATTCTTGTTTTGAATTTTCTGCACTATGCATGTAGACTATTTCAAATACGCCTAAATTTCAAGTCACAGAAATATTAACTTTGTCTTCTATTGTTTTTATAGAATTAAATATACTTGAATTCCATATATTTTTCTCATATTTCCTAAAAATAGGTAGGCTTTTTATTCTTAATCTGCGAGCTTGATGACAAAAGCATGGCTCACTTCAAAGGCAATCGCTCTTACCTATTTATTTTTAAGAGCACTTTTAGTTCAGTAAAACGTTCTTCAAAATCATAACTAAAATTAATGGATTGTTGTTATCTAGATTAGCGACATTAACCAAATTTGTAATAGTTTCTGAAATTGCATGTAATATTTACGAAAATATAAGTTGCCTAATGGTGCAGTTGTATTCGTTGGCATCTAATATGAACAATTCATTTGTAACGTAACCCTTCCTTATTACACTTACCTTTGCAAGAAGTTGATGCAGAAAAAATATATTAGCCCGGCGATTGTAGTCCAAAATAGCATGTCATATGGCGAGATCAATATAATTTTAGTGTTTTTATATGTTCTGAGAAAAAGTCTTGGCATGTTTAATTCACTGATTTAATCGATTAAGAGTTGAAAATGCTTGTGCTAATGTCAAGTCAAGCCTCTATTTTCAACAATAAAGAAACACCAATTTTAAGTTCCAGAGACAACCCACGACACCTATGACAGACTGTTTAGTTCTAAAAGACGGAAGCGTGTGTATAGACTTCAGAACATTTTGAATGCAGACAAGTAAATGTTGCGACATTTATGCAACGTAAGAGTCAACTGACGCTTCTTGCTTTGATGCCGTCAGACAATCAAATAGTGGAATTCAGTCAGCATTGAATGAAAAGACATATATATGAGTTTTGATGCTAGCCCTGCTGCATTAAAATCGGTCCCTCATTAATGGTAATAATAGCTACACGATGAACGTTTAGATATTGACGGAATCATTATTATGGATATTTCTTGAAATGTTGTCAAGCGAAATTTGACAATAACGAAAATACGACTTTATATGACTTATCAGACATATGATTGCATTTCTTTTAATTTAATTTAGTTCTTGACCTAGGGTATCATAATCTAACAGTCTTATTTTAATGTGAATGCATGCAGTGAGACATAAAAGAGCCACAAAGAGCATTTGAATTGGCATATTATGGAAATTTTATATAATATTGTGGTTGTGCAAATTAATATTGCCAAAATGTATTCTTTCATGGTCATAATGCAATTAATAAAAGCTATTAAAAGGCATGCTTTAATCGCTATTTTTAGAACGGCAGCGTACAGGGTTTGGATAGCTAGATTTTCATGCGAATTTCACGTAAATGGTCGTTCATAATTACTTAAGACCAATGCTAATTGAACATATTACTCCCCAGACCAGCCGATCTCGCCATCGTTGTTTTATGACATTTTCAACATTTAGGAATTTGTCTTAAATGTTTAAAATCATAATGTGAACTCCATAGGCATACTATTTTGAAGCAGTGTATTTTAGTCAACGTTTCCACGCGAATTTTGTTTTCATATATATTATTAATCAAAGACACACCGTAGGCAAACATGCTTGGATTCACATATAAATCGCGTCAAATGTGATTTATTCCATAAGATCATCGCGGTATTTGTTTTCGAAATTACCGCGTTCACACAAATACATGAAGGTTAGACCATGTTTTTGCGTTACAGTTTGACCCCATGTGCTTAAGCTTAAGAAATGTGCACATTCATTAATAAAATTCACATTCCTCAATATTTTTCATTTGCTAATTGCAAGGCAAAATTCATCTCTTTAATTAACTTCTTGAAAATGTTTGCCTATGGCGTTCCTTTAATTAATGGTTAAGCTAATTCTGTATAGAAATTAATTCCAAAATCCATGACTTGTAATACATTGTTTTTGCTTACAAAATTTTCACCATAATTAAGCAAAAATCACTATATTGGATAATTTTTCTAGAAATTTTCAACCTGTAGCGTTCCATTACGTAATACACAATTTTTACTATTCATGGCAATGAAATGTTGCTTTGAGGGAGACCAAAGAAAAATTTCCCCATAATATTGAACTGGTGAAAAGGATCTAGGGAGTGTTAACAATACAAGGGTTAAGCGGCGCAATATTTTACTAGCCTCGGGCGCTGGCAACCTACACTATGCCAATTTGGCCAAAACCAAGACTTACCAAATGCCAAAAATCCATTTTCAGTAGAGGAAAAACTGAATAGTTTTGTGCAACATATACATGTAGATAGCACTGATTTGATTTTGTTCAAACAACAAATACAAACATTGCACATCACTGACGATTAATTAAACAAAAGAAAAAGAGAATTCATTTTTCATATTTTGCATGAAAAACAAAAATGTCTTTATTTCATTATCATCCTGAATGTCTAGACCGATTTGGAAACAAAATGTTACATTGAAGAAAATACGTAATATTAAAGTAATTTATTAGCATGCTATCGTGACTGACAAATATGTTAACTGCCATCAACAGAGATCTAATAGAAAACTTTAACCTTGTTTACCTCACCAATAATTGCTTTTAGGCCCACGTGAAGGATTTGAAAAAGGGGGTAAGGGGAAATTTTCGCAAATTTGGGGGGTAGGAGAGAGATTGGTAGAAATATCGATAATTTTTGGCGTTTCTATGTTCATGTGCATGGCCCTGTTTGCTTTTATCAATACCAGTATGTGTTATTTTTCCATAGTATTTCATAGTTTATCCACTTACATGCAACCTCCCAAAAAAACTTAATTTCCTTTCAATGCAATCCTTTTTTAAGATGAGAATTGGAGGTCGCATAATCGATTTTGTTTCCCACTAGTGAATCACCAATTTCAAGGGAAAAAATAGCAGTTATGATAAGTATTTTACGCAATTTTTGTGTGTGCATGATGGGCATCTTGTTAGGTCGACCTTAAACACCCACAGAATCACTATCTTTTATTGTCATATCTAAATTAGTCTCACGCAGTCAATCACTGATACTGCCATTAATCCCTCCAAATAAGGGCTATATAAATGAAAGGGAATAATTTTCTAAAGCTCAAATCCAATATAATCCTAATCTAAATATAAATGGGGTGGAGCTTACCTTGAGTAAATAGGGCCTAATGGTTTTTGGGCTTTTTTGGGGCTTTTTCATTTTCCCTTAAGCACATTTTTTAAATTAGGATATAAATAGAAAATGAAATTAAGTCATATAAGAAATTATCAATTTAGGACAAATCAGTTTTCATTTTATCTATAATTAATAATTTCCTAATTTATTTTTAAATTTTTGTAGATGAGGTGGATCATTAAAAATAGGGTTACAATGGATTTTTTTAATCTAAAGCCATCCAGCGCCAAAGCCTATTTTTGGCAGCATCTCTCCCCCACCCAAAACAACAACAACTGAAATCATTTAATTATTAATTAATGAAAAGTAATTTAGAGAAAATAAAACTGAGTGTTCCTTGAAAAAAAATTAGAAATAACTTGGAGTTTTTATTTAATTTTTAGTTTATTTTCATTTTGTTATGCTTATGAGAAAATTTCACATAATAAAATCCTGGTTATTGTATTTAAAGTAACTCTTAACATCTAAATGATTTATTAGTTTGCATGTGGATACCCTTTTTTGAAGTTAATTGTGGTTAGTATAAAGCACGAGACCGAATCAACTATTAAGCTTTAAGTCTTTATTCAGATCAGACTATTTTACGCCTGGATTTTAAAGTTACAGATGCACTACATACTATAAATACATGTGTTGCTTGCTACATAAAATATAAATATTATTAAATTTTTGCCAAGAAAGTTTTAAAATAATTTCACTATTAGTTGGAGCTATCCCAAAATTACGATAACAAATTCAGATAAAATTCACTGAAATCTTCGATCAGCATTTGTTCAGCGAGTTTCTTATGTTGGTCAGTTCATTGACTGTGAACAAATCTTGATATTATTGCTCTGAACTAAACTTCTTGATTTCATTTGTTCCATGGAGTACATCAAGGATGCCAGAGGCCCCATATAATTGTGTAAATCTGCAATTTGAAAAAAAAAATAACTCAGTTCAACTTTCTAACCATGAATTATTAAATTCTTACGCAATTCTACGCAACAAAATTTAAAAAAGTCAGTTAAGATTATCGTACGCAATAAATCATTATTTGCAAACTACAGTGTTTCTACTTACGTCTGATGATGAAGGGAATGCAATTCTGGTGATGAATACCACGGAAATCGGTACCCAGTGTGCTCTAAAACACCTATCATGCTTCCTAAAGAGATCCAAAGAACTACAACAGATGCATGGCTTCCCATAAGCAATATGCCGGATAATATTGGTAAATACACGGAAAACAGCGCCTCGACTGGGTGGAAATAAAAAGATGTCAGTGCAACTGGAGACGTCCATTCATGATGCATCTTATGAAAGCGTTTGTACACGAATGGAATATGCAATATCCTGTAAAATAAGTGCATTAAAGGCACGCAGAAACGTTCTGTTGGACAGGGTTATTCAAAATGATTCATCATATTTCAAATGAGTTGATTTGCATGATTATTTACAATGTACTAATTTGGCATACACCAAATGCGAGAGGGAATCCTTCAGTGACATTATTGCAGTGTTGCTATCATAGCGCTGTTGAATTATACATATTACATTAAAGTTAAACCTAGTTAATCAATTTCATAATGTCAACGAAACGCACGCTTCATGGCAACTACTACTTCATAGTGCAACACGTTTACGCAAAATGTTCATCACGCAAAACGTTTTACTGTGAATTGCCATTTTTTTGCAGACAGCGCTGGTTCTGTTCTACACAAAAGACAATATAACTGACGACATGCGGACTGACCATCTAAAATTGAAGATTCCTTCTTTCATTTGATGTATGTCAAGTTAAAATATTGTTAATAACTTTGAAAAAATACACCTTTGAAATGCGATGAATCATTTTGAATAATCCTGTGAATGAATATTTTGAAAATATGTGACCGACCATACCTGTGAGTGTAATAGAATAATATTTCGAACATAGCTATATTCACCATCATTTGAAACAAAACAATCGAGTAATCCGGTACTTCGTTAAAGTTTAAAGAGTTTCCTCTCATTTTCATTAAAAAGTAAGAAGATGTAGCAAATGGAATGGAGCAAAATATTTGGATATATATACATCGTTTACTTAAAGAAAGCAGATCCGAATATGTGACCTGCGTTTAAAAAAAAATGAAATAAATATATTTCCTTGTGTAGTTGGTTTAAAACGGCAGAATATATAGATATTTACACGATGATATTTTTCATCCTTTATTTTATATTTGTAAAGGAAGGCTGGTTTTTCTGTCAAATCCATCAAGATGAAAACAGCTCCTGTTGACCAATAGCTAATCCAATGAGCGACCACAGCTCCTTGAAAAGCAACATTATTATGTCTATTATATAATGAGCGACCACAGCTACGTGAAAAGCAACATCATTATATCTACAGTAGGCTATATCAATGTATATTATTATGTTACTGCGTATCGGTAAGCAACGAAACTTTTACAACAAAAAAGTCACCGTTTAGTGGCGTGCTGAACAACATGAGGTAGTATGCTTTCCGCAAATAGTATGGGGAAATTGAGTAAATCGAGCCTGTGGAGAAACATATCAAGCAATGTGTGCAATCATTTTTGAAAATTTTAAATTTCTGTATTGGACAGTGCAGAGCATTTGCGATTCACATCGGTATGCTTACAAATAAATGATGTGATAATTACGATAATTACGCAAAGGACTGCTTTGCATATAAGTCTTTCAAAACTAGAATGGGCTGAACCAAGACCAATGAGAGTTATTCCAGAATAGAAGAAAGCCACACATCGCGATGCCCAACGGATGGCAAATGAGTCATGGGACTGGCATGATAAATCACAAACAAACTTTAGCATTCTATTGGTCCATTTGAATTTCCCAGTCCAATCTAGTTTTAAACAGACCATACGAGTAAGCTATTAATTTTATGACTTGTGGTAGTCACAAAAAGTATATGCATGTATATATAGCGACGAAAAAATTGTCGCATTCTTTATGAAATGCATTTGCTAATTTATTAGATAAGTTCTGCCATCGAATTCTTCATTAGCTACATTTCATTCCAAAGTTGTAGTCGTTCATAGTTGTTTATTAATGAACGTGAACATCATAAGAAACGTGATCTTCTAATGGATAAGTTGTAAAGCTGCAACTGTATAAACATAATTATGCGTATCCATTTGAGAGCTAAAGTCGGATTAACAAAATAATATACTGGGAATTCAAATTGACCAATAGAATACAAAATATTTGTGTGCTATTGATATTTTCTGTCCCATGACTCATTTTCCATCTATTGGGTATGGGGTGCCTTTCATTCAGCTGGAAGGCATAATCTATTACCTTAATAGTTCTGATTGTTTTTTGCTCAGTCCATTCTTTTCTTAATCCGAATATAGATTAGAGCCAAATTTTGCATTATTGAGGGGATATATTTTACTGAGCAGAACACACAAAGGACACGCATCATAAGGCGCGGATGCGATTTGTGACGGAATAAGTAATCGAAATGAAAATTGCAAAATCCCGCTAATGGGAGCTTGCAATACACACCATACACTCATTGTTGCCCAAGCTGTTTGATTAAAAAAACGGTATAGGCGAAAAAAGTAAGAAAATGTTGTACAAATTTCTAGGTTAAAATCCCAGATTTCAAATCAAAATTTTTAAAAAATTATCGTCTACGCCATTCCATTATTTAAAAAAACGGTATTTGTAAGAAAATGTTGTACAAACTTAGAAGATAAAATAGTAGATTTTGATCAAGTTATTTCCAAATTTTCCAAACATAGGACAATATATGGCTATATGTCACATCAATTAACATGGCGACTTTTTATAAAGCCATACATGGCTGTATACATGGCCAAATATAGAAAATGCGGTATCTGACTTTAATAAAAAAATACATTTTGTAATGCATTCATAAATGCATTTGAATACATGTTATACAGAATGACAGTGTATGTTGTTGGAACATGATTTGGTCAGGCAAGTGACACATATACAGCATGGGAATGTTATTAAAATTTGACACCAGGTGGCCAAAGTGATTGGTCGTATTTATCTCTCTTCTTTATCATTGAAGCCATTAATACGAAATCGTGTATTTCAGGTCACATCACATTACTATTGCCATTTGTAGTTCTTGATGACGAATTGTGGTAAAAACAATAAAGTACATGTACATCAATTTAAACTGTATACATTCAGATATTAAAGTGGAGAAGTGAAAAAGCAAACAAAAATAAATCCATTTTATACTTTATACACCTTGAAAAATTCGGGAATCACCATCATGGACGATATGCACTGGGATACCCACATCAGTAAAAGAAATTGTGTGGCAGACCAATGCTTTAGATTTGTACACAGACTTTTTCGAAATTGTCCTCGAAAAGTTAAAGAGACTGGATGTTTATCCTTAGTCCGGCCTCTAGTCGAGTACTGTTGCCCAATTTGGAATCCTTATAGGAAGGGTCGGAAGCAAGAACTAGATATTTTACTGCATAGAGCTGCTAGATTTGTAACTGTTAAATACCAACCAGAGTGTCGCTCAAATGATCAAGGTTCTACAATGGGAGACCTTGCGATTAAGATGGGAGGCTCAAAGCATGGGGCTCTTTGAAAATTTACCTTTATCAGGTAATAGTTTGGTGTAGGATGTACAATGTACTTATGTACAAAACCTTATTTAAACTGTTATTGGCTGTTTGTAGGTACGTGAAATATTTCGATTGGTTTAGCTTTTCCCATGTTTAATGTTAAAAGTTGGCGGACCTGCGCAGCTCTGAACGAATTTTCGGTACAATTCTCGCGCACCCAAGTAGCCCATGTTAACTTCCCATAGAAAGATCGGCGATCGTGAAACTACCAGGTTTAAGGAGTGCAATTTTCACAGAAATCGTTGTATGCTCATTAATCAACTTGAAATTAACAATCCTACTAAATTTCAGCTCTCCAGGTTTTGCCGATTATTTACAATAGGGCTGCAAAGTCGACGTTGACCATTTTGTCAATAGGAGTACTTTGGGCTGAAAGTTGCCTGAAACTGCCGTTTGGGACGGCCTTTCGGCGCAATTTAATTACGTTTTCACATAGCTTCGGCAAGGGCGGCAATAGTCAGGCTTTCCCCGCATGCATTGCGTTTTTACCCTAAAGGGCCTCTTTTGATACAAGATGGCACTGTTTTACCATTTATTTCATTGATAAGTTTCGGCGCACCACTGCATACAAACCTTTTAAATTTACGAAAATTATAATTATTTTCGTAATACATTATTTTCGTTTAAATATTTTTCGTATGCTTTTATAAAACATAAATCTTAACTAATTACATTTTTTACCCATGCTTATGATGTACAGTTCATTCCCACCGAAGAAGTTGTACATGTTAAAGTATTGTCTTTGCCAAAATGTCATCGGCGAAGTGTCATACCTTTGGGAATAAAAGATGACTTAAATTACTATATTTAGTAACAAATTATAAATCATAAATTATATACTCGAAAATTATTCAATTATTAGATAACGTTTAAGCAAATCGAACAGTCTCTTGGCCAAGGAAATTTGATCTTCTTACCATTTGTAGCCTAAGATGTGTATTACTTTTTTCTCGAGTTTTAAATACGTTTACATTCGTCGACAATGTAGATTATAGATTATTTCAAACATTTATAAAATTAAAGTTTCATCCGTAAAAAAGGACAGGGATGAAATTTGAATGTTTAAAACACTTGAGTATTAAAAATACGTTTATGATAAAATACTTAAAAGCGCATTGGTTTCATTATCTGTTTTAAATGAGTAGTCTTGCTAAGTTTTGAGCTAGACGTTCATTCTATGGTCTCCATTAGTAATCGTCGAGATTTTTTTAAATGTTTAAGAAATTGTTGTTCCCAACTAGTCAGACTTGTACAGCTAATGCATAATGCAAAGGATTTAAAAAAAATAAAAAAAATGATGAAATGAGACCACACAAGCATTACAAAATCGTCCTCTGAGCTAAAGTTTACAAGTAGTTGTATAGACAAAATGAAGAGTGGGATCATTTTTGATAGTAAATACAGTAAAACCTCCGAATACCGGACACTCGCGGTGCCGGACCTTTTGTCCGTTATTTGGAAGGGGGGGGGGGGAATAAATTTTTTTTTTT
>JAQIXS010004410.1:0-15223 GCA_034700785.1 Rossiulus vilnensis
TAGGTTATGACTGAATACCGAACTGAAAACCTGACGTATTTATAATGACTATACCTTTAACTTATAGCTAATTACATTAACTTTAACAATATCTTACACACAATAGCCTAGAATTGACTGTTAAAAACTTATCTTGGTACGAAAATGCCAAAAAGTTACAAAAATCTTGAAAAAACAACACCAACAATCATTCCACTCAGAAGTCAATGTCCAAACTAGTCAAGATGGCTGCCGTGTCTTCCCGACCATCTGTAGGCGTAGCTCAACGTGTCTCCGCCAAGCGCTAGCGCTCCCTAGCCGAAAAAAGTCCCCTATCCCGACCTGCCCCGCTACCCCAATCTGCCCCGAGTTCCCCTACATGTATGGTGCCAAACAATCTAAAATGTCAACCCTCTAGTATATCAATAACCTCATATTGCCCACATTTTCAAATCCTGCGCACGGATTGAAATCACGTCAGTATTCAAAAACGAATTTAAGGAAGGCATTAACGCGCTACTGCCCTATTGTGGTGCCACGTGTGGCGCATTCAACCGTTCGGAAAATTTTCGACAAAATCAAGTTTTTCTATAAGTTCTCGTTTATGTTTTCGCAAGTAAACGTCCACGGTGTGCAAATTCTGAATTGTTTGTCGTTTGAACGAAATTAGATTGGTGATGTCAATATTGTTAACGGAAGTTCCTCCCTCTCCTGAGAAGTTGATTTTTTACGCTTGATACTTTATGGTTGGGTCCCCTTCCTACACATTCGATATTATTAATGGCTATAGGTTCCGTACAAACCAAAGTGTCATACACTGTGACTTTTGCAGATATGGGCATTCCGCCCACTGTGACGCGAAAGCAGGCCATCTGATACTGACTTAGTCAGCTTGAATTTGGAGAGTGGACAGTCCAATGTCGCGGCATTCGTCCAGGCATTCCATCCAGCACTTGACATGCAAATCACTGCCTTCATAAATTAATAAGCGCTTGCTTTATGGTTAGTTAATCTCGGCGTGCTTCCGTTGCGTGGAATCCGGGGGTCTCGCATGCGCAGCCCGGGTCGGGCTAATTTAAAATAATGACCACTCCGTGCAGGTGTGATAACGCCAGATTTGCATAATTCCGTTCCATATGTCGGAGCCGACATTCTGCCATGGCACGCTTCCATTCCTTTCGGTCCCTTTTCCGGGCGCACTTCCAGGGCTCTGAAAAATTCAAAAACGCCTAATGGGTCTGGTCAGCGAGAGACCGGAATAAATGGCTGGCATCCATCAGTCCGAGCTATAAATCAACCCCATTCATTGCCTTGGTCCGCGGAGTAGCATTCTCATTAATATTGCACCAACCAGAAATCCGATGCGCGATTGGGCTCCCCCATTTTTTTTCTATTTGCTCGTACGATTCGCGTGATGGTCCGAAGTAAATCCGAGCAATGATACGATAAGGCCCTCGCCGCTGGTCAGGGCCACTGGTCGCACCTGAACTAGCCATCGATCTGGTTCACAGGCGACTAATGAGCAGGGCACAACCAGAACGGCTGATCAATGCGGCGATAACGTTCGGGGGAAACCCCATGGACTAACAGGCCATACCTGGTCCTGGTCGCGTTCGGGATTGCACGAGACGCAGCAACATGGAACAGCGGATGTGGTCCTGAGTATCTGGATACTGGTGTGACGTTCAACTGCTGGCCATCCTGGAACTGGTTGCAGTTTCAGACGATGGAAGAAGAAGAGGAGACAGAGCTCTCCAGAGTCGATTCTTGGATGCAGTCGACGGTGCCGTCCATCCCGAAGGTTTTCGCCATGATCTGCCTCGTCTTCAACGTGATCATTCCTGGTCTAGGTAAGTCGACTTCGGGTGATGGTTTGGAGAACTGGTGGAGGCCTCTTTCCGGTCAGAAATGCGCTCGTAAACGGACCTTCCTAATGGGGCATTTCTGGCCGGCAAGGGTTTCAGGGATCAATTTTCAAATTATAGACCCACCAGTGGGCATGCTAAACCCACAAGTGCGAAGTTAATTGGGATGCGTGCCTTCCGTAATCACGCCGCTTCATTGCACTGCAGTGTTTCGAACGTCTGTGGAAAATGGGCAGTGATTCCACGGAAAATGGCGGAAGTTGAATGTGTCAACATATGTGTCGCGAGGAAGTAAGGCCGAATCGGTAATAAAAATGGGGCGAAAAGCTTCCGGGGAAATTGGTGCAAACATGTGAAAATTAGAATTAGCCGTCTTACCTCTCATTCTCAGTAAATGAAATTGCCAAACAAAATTACAAAACTATACTCTGTGGTATGCTTTAAAATGAGTGCTGCGGAGCCAAAATGGCCACTATCAATGCGAGGTGGTTGTCTTGAGGTAAGTGGTAATTTTTGTTTTCACAAATATTTATTTTGGGTGTTACTTTGACTGTATACTTTTGCACTCATCGTGCGTGACAAATTATCCATTAAGTGGAATATTTCAGCCCGAATTACGTGGCCCACAAACGCCAATTGCAATGCTTTTCTTTGCACCGATCAGTAAAGTCGATCTAGTAGTTTAGGCTGCAGTTAACAACTGATATATGCAGTTCTAAACCACTTTATATGCCAACCAAAACTGTATGTTAACCATTTATGTTATAAGCTACGTGTTCCAAATCTCATTGAAGTGATAGAAAATCACTTAAGTTGTTAGCTAAAAATATATAAATTTAAATTTTATTTTACTTTAAACTAAATGAGGGTGACCATCGGAGATACTAGTAACCTGAACGCTTCCATTCGCATCAAATCCCTGCATGCATTGTGTAAGAAAATAACAGGTGGCATTAGTTTTAGCCGTATTATGAAACACCATAGGCCTTATAATGAAACAAGGTCATATAACAAAAGCCGTAATAGCGGAATGCCGTATAAAGAGCGGCTGTATAGCGAGTTATTAGTACCGTATATGCCCATAGACTATTATTTCTAAACAATTGTAATTGCTTTAGACAACCGTGAAAGTACTTCTCACATGGAATTTCTTGGAAATTTTAGCCAAAATCATGTTATTGACAAACTGTTAATAGAACAACGGGCAAAAAAAACATTTGTGAAGGCACTTAAAATAATCTAAATGTTTTGAGAGAGGAGTTGGGTGCCTCTTTCTCTCAAACACTCTTTAAAATGTATAAAATCAATCCTATCAAGGGTTTTTCAAATGCATTGTAAGCATTGCAGAGCCAATAAATTTAGCAAGATCTGGCACCGTGTTACATGAATTCGATTAAAATTACTAAAAGAATTACCGCAACGAAAGTACCTAGTACACACATTGTGGCACTATCATAATTTTTACTGAACATCTAAACGCCTCGAAAAACGACCTGAAATGTCAAATTTGAAAACGCATAGTATGAAAATTTCTCAAGTTAAAACATACGCAGATCTGTACAGGAGTCGGGCAAAATAAGAGAATTGAAAAAAAATCATTCCAATTTAATATCCCCTTTAAAACTTTTAATTTTTGTTGAATCCTCATAATTACGTCATTGCATGTATGAAACCTCATAAGTATAACACTTTTTATGAATGTATCGACCAGCACTTAATCATTTTAAAAAGCGAGAAATACTAAGATTGCAAAACAGGTGTGATTTACACACCTCATGGCCTCAATGACATTTGCACAATAATGTTGGCATTGGCAAAAAAGCAGTGTTAATGCGAATTATATTTCAGGTGTAAATCGGTCTACACAACTGACCAATGCATGTAGGACATTTTCGGAAAGTTTAGCAAAGTGAATAACTGCACTTTATTTGGTGAAAATGCAGTTAGGCATGAACAATCACTAGCACAGACAGTTCTAATTGTAAAAGTAATACCTAGATTTGCAAACGTACTAAATAATTACTACTGATTATATATTACAGTTACAGTATATTGCTCTTCAGGAAATCTCAGTCGCTCGAGATCAAACTTTACAACTTTTATCAAAATTAGGCAGGAATGCAGGATTTTGAAAATGGTGGGAGAGTTCCACGATTGCTATGAATTTTTGTCCAAAACTGTATAACTGTATTTTACTGCTGAATTTAAAGAGGTGTTAAAACCCCAAGCCATCGTGCACCTGTCAACCATATTTTAAAGCAGTTTCCAGGCACCGTTAATGATAAATTGCTACGTAGGCCTGCGAAGCATTTGTGCTTGTACATTTGCGAGCATACATAAATTACGTAACCACGTTTTTGCAGTTTTTTTACCCCCTCCCCATCCCCTGGTAACCAAGTGCAACCAACAGCCCAACCCCGACCCTTAATTCTTACGTAGGCCTAACTATTTTAAAATTGTCCCCTCACCATTTCAAAATATTGATTCAGCATGTACAACGAAATCATCTTCCCACAAGAGACACAGCCATTTCGATATCTTTAATCATGAAAGTCATGATTTTAATCTGTATTCCGCAAATAAATGCAGTCTTAAATCTTCTATACTCTTGATATGTGGATCTTAAGTTTACCATAAAACTGTAACCACAACCGAAACCCATACCATTTTGTAATGTAATCACATGCAACCATACATGAAATTCCCACCTTCCCCATACTTATTAATGATGTCATAATAGAACGTGATTTATGCATGCTCCCTGCTCCCTTTCCAAATCAAAAACATTTCACCTTATGACTATGATTTCACCATAAAAGCAGTTTACAATGGTAAAGTATATAACCTGTATTCCTACCTGAGAACGTTTATCGGTCACGGGGTAGTCGATGTGGAGTTTTTATGGTCAGCAGTTCCAAATGCAGTGTTGATCATCAGGACTAAACCCATTCCGCCACGAAAGCACAAAACGCACAATTTTTATGGTCAACACTTCCAAATGCATTTGTATGTTGTCGAGAGTTCATCAGACCTAAATCCATTCGTCGCACTAGGAACCACAAAAAGCCCAATTTCCAATAAGTGCATGTATTTTGGTAAATACCTTGCTAAATACCACATTCGTTCGAGGCCGCCACAAATTATGCAAAAATCCAGCACATGTCAGAAAGGCCTCCAGAGCAGGTAATTGACGGCGCTTTTAAGAATGGACGTCAATAAGCGCGTTTATTTGATTTAGAGAAATGGACCACAGCATAACGATGCATTCAAAATTAGCCTCATTCTAAAAATCCAAAAATACTTATTATAACAATTTGAGCATGCGGCATTCTATGTTTTCGCAGTTCGAGTCATTTAAAACTATCTCAAAAGTCGGATTCAAGGATGATGTTAGAATTAATATAAAATGATAAACAACGAAATAATTAAACTCAATCGCATCCCCATCTAAATTTACGCAAGATTTAAACATGCTGTAAGAATATTAATGCTATTAAAAAACGTTTTTGCACTTTTTTGTCGCTGAACACTAATAACAAACGTCATAACCATGTTTTTTTGAATTTCCAAAAATAAGAAAACTTATTCAAAGTCATCTACTGACCACTAACTTCGCTAAACTTTCATTTGATGTTTTAAGTTACTGCAACGCAAGGCACCTCATCACCAATTTAAAACAAATTCCTGTTGCATGAAATTAATCATATATGTAGACCCGCTGGTATTTTTCAGGTGATTATTTTTAATGTAAGTTTAATTCCTTTAGTTTAGATCGTTTAATGCAGAATAAAATGAAGCCCTGACTTTACATGCCCTTTTATTTGTGCTCTGAATACTCATGTTTCTTTTCAGGAACGTTTGTAGGAGGTATGTTTTCATGCTGTTGTGGGCGGCCCAGAATCGAATTTCGTCCAGCTCAATACCGGTGTCCAGTGGCGCTACTCGTTATGATCATCGGTATATTGCAATTTCTGGCGACAGGTTTTTTCTTGGTTGGATGGCTCTGGAGCATCATTTGGGGCTTCTTGATGGTCAATTTGTCAGGTAAGAATTCAAACTTATCCCATGACAATTAAACTAGATGCGGTAGGGCCTACTTACTGCACAGTTTTAGACTAATGTAGTATCACGGGTTATAATTGCTAAATTCCAAATACAACCAGGGCAAAATAATTTTAGCAATATAATAAATTATATAAATTAGTGAGTGCTTTTTTGCATGGTGAGCATCCTTTTAGCCCGTAATAAACCAAAAAGAAACATTTCGTAAACTTGTTCATACTTTAGGGCATTGCAGTTTTCATAACTTTCATTAACACTTAGGGCAACGGTGCCAATGACAATAACAGAAACTATTTCATGGTCTAATTTCATAAATGATGGTGCAGTCTTTCAAATACATGAGCAACTGCGGTGAACCTGGCTATGGTGACCACCCAAGGGGCTGGGCAAAATCGTTCTTCTTAGAGTCCTTAATCACCTTATTCAGCACACTTTAAACAAAGTTAATTTAAATCACTTTCATTTAAAAATTGCATGAGCATGCATCTACTTGGTTCGTTATTAAAGATTCCAAGAGTTAAATTTGACTTCGCTGATGTCCTACTGACATTACAACTCCATAAAATTCATTTTTACCATCATTATTGGTCTTGTAGCTTCAAGAATTTGCATCGTACATTTTAATCAGTAAAAAACATCAGCAATAAGATGCATTATTAAATTTACTAAAATTTTATTTGAAATTACAATATGGAACTTGGCACAGTTTTCAAAATTGTAGAAACAATTCACAACTTATCACGGTTACGCAAATGCACTTCAGGGAAAATTTCCCCTTAGGCGCATTTCCCTAACTGATGTGTGTACGTGCTCCAAGCGCAGAAAGAACCCTGCAGCGGTCAACATACGGAGAGTTGATTTAGTGCGGAGAGTCCCAAAAACAATTAATCAATCTAAACTGCTGCTCTGCATGACACAGGTTTGACAGGTTTCACTGTATATAAGTGGCAATAATTCATTTCCTAGCGTCTCGAATATTTCACGAAGCCTAAACACCATTCTTAACTGGCATTTTTGCTCCAAATTTCAGGAAAGGAATTTCGCAAAATGGCTTTACCTGCGGTGGTTCCGCCTGAGGCAGTTCCAGCTCAGCGGAGGGCCAGCAAGGTGTCCATCCAGATCGAGGAGATGGATCCACCAGGCAAAAAGAACTTTTCGAAGCTAATTAACAAGGCCAGCGAGAACAAAGATTTGGCTTTGCACGGTTCGGGCTCCACAGTCTCCATTCCAAAGGACCCTAAAGGCACCAAAGGCTCCAAAGATCCCAAAGGCAGCAAAGCCAAAGTTCCAAAGGATAAATTAGCAACTGACGAACTGCACACTGGGAAGTTAGGCCTGCCGGGCCCAACCTCCTCCCCGAAAGCTTCGTCCTCCAAAACGGAGCCCGACACGCCTTCTAAGGACACCCGGGGACGAGGGCCCTTGTCGATTTTCGGCTGCTTCAGCCAGAAGCACCAGACGTTTATCGCCGAAAAACTGGAGAAGTTTCTCATTCGTGGCCAATCGGATTCCACGTCTGATTTGCTGGGCGCTGTGGACACCAGCAAATTTAAGTCCACTGCCCATCGCCTGTTCAACCACTGGAGGGTGCAGGCCCGCAAGCTGGCCAGACTGAGAATAGTTGTCAATGACAGCAACAATGTTAAAGTTTCGCCCATTCTCGTGTCGTCCAAGAGTTCCATCAGAGAGCCTGCAGGAAGTCCCAACTCTCAGAACTCCGTGCGCTTTGAGCTGCCCAGTGAGAATGGGTCTTTGGCGCCGGATGTGGTTGGTGATGAGACTGTCATCCTGGATCCGTCAAAACTGGTTTCTGGAAGGAACAATCCCAGGATCACTGTCGCCAAGCCCGACGAAGCTGACCAAAGCCTTCCAATTGCAGAAGACATGAAACCCAGGATAACGCATTCGCAGACGTACCATTTTGCAGTTTAGAATGTTTCGCGTGCTTTATTGTACAGTGGAATGTGTAGTCAATGCAACATATTAAATTTTGGACAGTATATGTAAACAAAGCTGAATTTGTCATCAAACTTGATCAAGAGGTGCATAATAGCAAGGATCTGCGGTCTATGACTGTTTCATAAAAGATGACTCTATGTAACTTTGGAAGCTATTTTTATGTGTTTGTTTTTCTAGAACGTTTCGTTGTCGGAAAAACAGCTTTAAAACAATGATTATGAGGCATTATTCCAAACGATCGTTAAGGATCGTTAAGGATTTTATCATTGAAACAATTCTTTACTCAAAAGCTTTCGTTTTTTTTATTTTAGTTGGACGGGAATTTAGCACTGCAGCAAGAAAATTCAAACGTTTACACCAATTGAAGTAAGATTCTGTTTTTAGACAATACCTATTAATTCCGTTTTCATCATTGGATTTATTTAATTGCATTATTTTTGTTAACTTGTTTTTAATTGTTATTTTCAAATAATTTATTCAGAAACATCGACTCTTCTAAGACGATTCCAAGTGCAATTCTGTTATATCAAAGGTTACTTGACGAAAACAGCACTTCAGCAATATAATTCAAACCTTTTAATTAAACAAAGTACAGTTGTAGTTTTCAAACAATGTTAGCTCCACTTTTATCTGTTTAATGAATGTTATTACTTTGTTAGCTTATTTTCGAATAAATTACTATTTTTAAAACATTTTCTTCGAGCAACAAAATTCTTTTTCTGAGACGATATTTTTTTTTCGAAAAGTGCTATTAAATTATAAGAAATTTAACTAAGCCACAAAGATAAGCAAATATTGTTCACTAATATTATAATGTCAAGATCTAACTGTCTGGATGTTTGCTTGATTACGTGGATGATTGCTAATACACTCTGCCCCATATGAACAAAATATTGTCAAATGTTGGTTGCTTAAGTACGATGTCTTACTATAGATCAGTAAACGAGTGTAGGTACTAATTCTGAATTTTTAATTTTTAATTCCTAACTTTCGGCTCATAACAATGAAAATCGTTGGGAATGCTTACACGTACCCATAATGTATAACCTGGGTTATATACTTATTTGTAATATACATGCATATTTAAAAAATAGCATTCGCGAAATTATCAAGGCTGTAAAATACTTATAGGCCCATTGAGCCAAAAGGATGCCCACCATGCAAAACAATTACTTCCACATTTTTTATTCAAATATTTGTATGAGTAGTGTATGAGTTATTTTTTGATGCTCGAAAATGTATGGTTTATTTATAAAATACCAAATCAATTTGGAAAAACCTTTCCACGACCGCCTCAAACCTGTTTTTTCCGTCTATCCAACCTCCGTTGAATTTTTTCAAAGCTTCGTTTTCAAATTTATTATTTTTTTGTATAAAACAACCTGGAGAGAATATCGCAGACCCTACATAGTGGACAACCAATTCTACATGAGAAAAAAATTAGCAATTATAAAAAGTATTTGAAGAAAAAATGTGGGTGCAATTTTTTTAATGGTGGGGATAAAGAGGGTTATATATAGGATTTTATGGCCATAAGGGTTTTCTACTTTCAGACTGGAAAGCTAATCACGTGCATGCATTTCTAATTTGTTAAAAAATTGGGCTTGTAGGAAACAGTAGGACATACAAATAAACGAAGATAAATAATTCAACTTCGTTCCTGGAATATGGTCATCAAATGTATGCGCATGCACGCACTTTCCCGAATCAAGGGTTGCGTGCAAATAGGGACTCAAATTTAAATCGAGGCATATAATTTCTGTTTAACGACAAATGTACGCACAATATATTATAGTGCATTTTCACTTTCTAGCTTGTTACCAAATGAAGCAAATGGCATTTAGGCTAAACCCAATGCAAACTATTAGTTGCCTTTACTAAGTGAATGCACAGAGGACGCTTCATTTTCATTGTTTTATGAAAGCATCTTCTGCGTTTTTTTGGAAATTGTTACAACTTGTTTAAATACTGATAATATAAACACTGTAGTCAAAATTTTAAAAAATATCACAACTTATGGGTGTTAGCTAATATACATGTAGTTGTGCTCAAAACCTTGCTAAATAATATGGACTATTTGAAAGCTGCAGACGATATCGCATATCAAGGATTTCAACCCACATCAACCACATTACAAATATTATTGATGAGTATTAAGCGAATATAGATTTTATTTAAAATTTGGTGTTCAGAAGTTAGTATTTACCCCTTTTTTTATAAAGCATACATGAGGGTGGGACTAGGAAATATTCCTTCAAGTGTTACGTCATTTATGGATAGCCTTTAGATTAGATTATCTACTTAGAAAAGTTGTCTTCTCTCTCCTATAGGTGGCGCTGCTTTGCGTCTGTTTGGGATTTTAAAAATGGCGCCGTACAGGCCGACCAAAGTTATGATTTTAATTAGTGCTATTGGCACAAGTATTGGTGGATTTATTTTTTTCAAGTAAGTTTATGTGCTCTTGTATCTCACTGAAATGTTAGACGGTAAGAACGATCGGTAATTAGAGAATATTATCGAATGAATACAGCTTCAAACAGAGCCTGAATGAAGCGACGGAGGAATGTTGGGTGCCACAAAAGCTGTGCGGTATCTTTTTAATTCTGCCGAATTTTCCATAGTGCCGAATTTTTTTAGAAATTATTAATTGGGAACTAGATTCTAAAGTGGAGTAGCACTCGTTGAGATGTATATTTTACGTGTCATTATTATTTGTGTTATTGACCGCCATCTCTCCCTTTCAGAATTGATAACTTAATTTCCATCTGAATAATTTTCCAATTTGTATGCTTATGTTGTCTGTTTTAATCAGGGAATATGTGGGTGGAAAAAGTTACCAGGGAAAAGAAAGAATGGAAAACAAAACTGTGATAATAACTGGAGCCAACTCAGGAATTGGTAAAGCAACTACACGAGAGCTCGCTATACGTGGTAGGCCTTATGTGTAATAGCTTTTAGAAAAAGTAATTTGACCTTTTTATAAAAAAAAATATGAAAATTGTGGTTTTCACGTTATACTGGTAATAAAACTTGCAGGTGCTCGAGTAATAATGGCATGTCGTGACCTAAAGACGTGTGAAGAAGCTCGCAAAGAAATTGTTCTCGAAACAAAAAATCCCAAACTTCTGTGTAGGCTGTGTGACTTGGCGTCATTGAGCTCAATTCGTAGTTTTGCAAATCAGATTAACACAGGTATGATGTAATTGGATTCGACTTTATATCGGCAGAAAACGTTGCTGAAAGAAACGTGCTATGATCATTGTGTGAATTGCATGTTATTAATTTTTAGAGGAAAATGACGTTCACGTTCTTATCAATAATGCTGGAGTGATGCGCTGTCCTAAAACATTGACTGCAGATGGATTTGAAATGCAGCTGGGGGTAAATCATTTAGGTATAAGAATGCAATATTTATCTCGATGTGATTGTCCGCATTCTATGTAAGGTTATTCCTCCAGAAATAGAACACCACCTTGGTTCCATCCATCCATAGGACACTTTCTGCTGACAAACTTGCTGCTTGAAAAACTAAAGGCATCGGCACCCAGTCGCATCGTTAACGTTTCGAGCACAGCGCATCACAGAGGTCAAATTAATTTTGATGACTTGAACAGTGAAAAGTCCTATGATGAAGCCCAGGCCTATAATCAGAGCAAGTTGGCCAACGTTTTGTTCACAAAATACCTTTCCAAAAGCCTAGAAGGCAAGTGCTTGTATCCCACTGTTAGGTAAAACTGAATCTAAAATAATTCGATAAATGAAACCCTGTATTGTTACAGGCACTGGAGTAGCTGTGTACGCTGTCCATCCTGGAATAGTAAACACTAATATCATGCGGCACATGTCAATTGCTCAGTCGTATACGGCCAACATATTGACTAAACCAATTCTGTGGCTCCTTGCTAAAACACCCCGACAAGGAGCGCAGACAGTTGTGTACTGTTCGGTAGCCGAAGACCTTAAAAATGAAAGCGGGAAATATTACAGGTAAGTTTCCATTTTACAGTTCTGAACGATTCGGTTTCAGAGAAAAATTATCCATTATTTACTTCTCGACTTAATTAGCATAGTAACTTGCTAAATTGATGAGCCATAAAAGTAATACGTCACATTTAATTAGTGTAAATGGTTGGGTTGATTTATTTTTTTCAGTAACTGTCAGTGTCAGGATGTTGCGCCACAAGCTGAAGACGAGGGCGCAGCTGACAGACTGTGGAAAATAAGTGCTAAATGGACGCGATTATGACAATGACATGATGTTATCGTGATACGTTCATAGCACATTTATTACCGTATAAACATTAAAAAATTAGTATAATATGTATTAAAATTCACAGCAGGAATGCATCATTCGTAATAAAATTGGCTTAAATATGGTATGATAAAAGTAGTATTCCAGTAAAAATTTGGTATAAGAATAAAACATGCAATAATCAAGTATAAAATAGGGTTGGCTTCTATAATTCTGAGAGCTTGCATTTTTCTTCGTAGAATGACGTTCAAATCACGATTGTAACTGGCTTAGTTTGGCCGCAATGTAAAAGATTTCTTTTTGATAAATGTTTTCTGAACAGGAAGACAAGTTTGTAAATGTCAACAAGTAACTTGAATATCAAAAATTATAGTAGCAGTAGCTCTTCCTTTAAATTGCATTGACACTTTGAATCACCTACAAAATTAAAGCTATCCAATATATCCAATAAGCGATTGGCTAATCACGAGATATGGTTTCACGTGTTTACATTGCATAACCAATCATTTTTTTGTTCTACATTTTTGTTTCTAATTGTTCACAACGTTGACACGCAAATACACAAGATGCATTATGCGTCTTCAGTTATCATTTATAGCAATTCGCTGAAGCGATCATTTCGATTGGAGTTCGGTGAGCTTCAAGCTGACGTCCCATAACATCTTCGCGTGCTCTTGGTCTGTAGCACCTTTAGCTGGTTCTTTTATTTGACAATCGCTAAAACACATTTTAACCTAAGAAAACGGCTATCCGTTTTAGTGCAAAGAAATTACATTCACACTCACCTGAAATATTTCCCGCTGACTTTCTCCAAATCCGGTGAGACGGCCAAGTAGATACTCGTCTGCGCGCCTGCTTTGGGAGTCTTCATGCACAACCAGGTCAGTGGCCAAGCCATCTTTTGGTAAACGGAGTTGTACAGCGCGGTATGCCGCAACAGCTCCGTATCCTTCACGATGCCGGGATGTAACGCATTCACCGTGACATTCGTATCTTTAGAGGTTCAAGGCCACGTTTAAGTACATTGTCAAAATGCAAGGTGTGTAATCCGTTCCAAACATCAACACGCTCACCTTTGAGCTCTTCGCTAAGCTTTTGGGTGAACAGAACCTGTGCAAGTTTGCTCTGCCCGTAGGCTTCCCTGCCGCTGTAATCCTGCTCCAAATTCAGATCGTCGAAATGCAAGACGGCGGCTCGGTGGGCCAAAGCCGACACGTTAATTATCCTTCCAGAAGGGGCTGCTTTTAGCTTGTCAAGCAGGAGATGAGTGAGCAAAAAATGTGCTGAAAGGAACAACAAAAACCATGATTTGAAAATGTTTATCTGAAGATTTTAAGAATAATATATCAGCTGCTCAACCGAAGAGTGTAAAATTGATTCCCACTATCAGTCTTGGCATAATGATACTAAGACTATCAACTCTCCCACTTGCAATGATCTTTTTTTTTGCAATTTTTCAATTGGCTGACGTTTGAATTAATGGCACCTATTATGTGCAAAATAGTAATTCATGTTATACAGGATTCCTACCGAAATGAAATTCTTAACTTCCCTCGTTTTTGAAAAAATTTCCCCGACTTAATCAAATTTATAGGATAAAACGGAAACAATATTTACTAATTACAGGTATTTTTATTTATTATTTCAAAAGTAGACAGTATGTTAATGGGAAAACGAGGCTTTCTCTGTCATTTTCTGGATTTTTCCAGGTTGTTCCTACTTCGCTGACAATTTCAGGTTTCTCAAAACCTGGGTCCGTGGGAAACCCTTTTATATAGCTTACTAAACGTGGCGAACATGAATTGATTTTATTGATGCCACCTGTTGACATTATGTGCCGAGTCAAAAATGTCAATATGGCTTACATAAAGATGAAAATCCCCCTGACCCTTGGAGGAAAATTTGAAATTCCCCTGACTTTTCCAGGCAGTTCCTACTGCCCCGACAATTCCAGGTTTCGCAGGTGAACGTGGGAGCCCTGTTATATAGCACACTAAACTTCGCTAACATCTGAATTGATGCCACCTGTTGACATCATGCACTATTGAAGTGAAAAATGTCAATACGGCTTACATAAATAATTGACTTGAAAATGAAGCTCATTGCCATCTTCAGTTTTACTAAATGGGCACAGCATCACCGCGGCATTGTTAATCAAGATGTCCAAACTCTCGTGATCTACCAGGTGCAATAAAACATGAATTAGTTGATCAGTCCAAATTACAATTACATCATCACCATCAGCGTGTGTTCAATCTTGAACTGACAAACCATTATTGAAATTTTTCGCAAACTGCCGGACAGAAGCAAACGATGCGAGGTCCAATTTTTTCACCCAGACATCTCCGTTTGGAACTTTGGTCTTAATGAATTTGACAGCTTCTTCGCCTTTGGCTACATCCCGGCAGGCCAAAATAACACGACCACCTGCAATGAAAATATTATTTCCACGGCCTTCGTCAAGTACAGCATGCAAAGCATCTCTAAAACGGAGTTAAGGGAAATTAACCCCGACGAGCCAATTCCAAGGCAGTTTCTTTTCCAATTCCTGAGTTTCCTCCGGTGATCACCACGGTTTTGCCGGTTATTTTCGAGATGCTCGGGCACTCGGGTCCGTGCATGTACGTCCTGGGAGAAAGGAAACTGCGATGACTGAGGCACCGAACAAATTAGTATGAAATCGTTTTAATTACCTTACACATACGACCAGACCGACAACAAATGCTATTTGATAGGGCAGCCAGCTGTCCAGCGGATTACTGAAGGGTAGGGCTTCCATTCTTCACAACTTATTTCGCTGACTATACTGGGAATCCGCTTCCTCTGCAACGTAGCATTCCGGGTAAATCAATAAATGAAGGAAGCTGTCAGTTACCGCTGCGATTACCTAATATCATAGAGTGCTAAATATGAATGAAACTTTAAATTGCCCAATTTGAGCTTTCTCAGTTTGACACCGCACGGCGCTGGTTCGATTATCGATATCGTATCGGTACCGAAATATCGATCGATCGCGGTAGTTGGAGTTGGTATCACGTGGTTCCACGTTGCTAGATGGTAGAAGTGAAAAAAGTATTTCAATAGCGCACCTGTTAACTGGCCTGGA
>JAQIXS010004411.1:0-15222 GCA_034700785.1 Rossiulus vilnensis
AAATAACGGACACCTCCAAATAACGGACAAAAGGTCCGGCCCCGCGAGTGTCCGGTATTCGGAGGTTTTACTGTATTTTCAAATGTAACTCAAAGGAATTTCGCTTAAATGTATTAGTTAAAAATTCTTTCTTTTTTTAACAGAAAGTTTTTAATTACTAATTTTCAGGCATCTGTTCTCACCCAAGTAGAGCATGTAAAGTCAACCTTTGGTATTGAAAGGCAATTAACTTTGCTTAAAAAATTATGTTAAGACGCTGCATTTTGCTGGGTTTAAAACAAATAATGGCTTTAAAACGCATTGAATTTACAATGCCAAAATACTATAGACACCATTACTAATAAGTCGCTTAAGTCGACATGTCACACGCAGTCAGTCCTACTTCTATAGGTTATGTAATTCACCTTTTTAAATTGTATAGCATTTCTTGAATTTGAAAATGTCTTGTTGTAACATTTTCGGTGGCCAGGTGCATTTTTTTTGTTAAGTAAAGAGTGAAGTTTAAAAATTTACTTTAAGAAATACCTGTTTCATTATTGTGAAGAAAATACTCTCAATATTTCTTTTTTATTCTTTTAATATGACACGGCGATTGCTGTACGTTTTAAGGCACATGTAAATTAAGTTTTGGATTCCTGATCGAAATTTACATTAGTACCACAATACATCGTTGATACGGTTACATAAATTTAATTGGAAGCATAGTGATTAGTGAGAGTTAGTACTTACTAGGAATAGTTCTTGACTGATCCACTGCTTGTTTGCAATCCTGTGGCTGCAGGGCGCCTTCTGATCTGATATTTCTTAAGCATCTCAAAACAACACGTTTAAGTAGTCGCTGCTGTGTTGAATTAAATACTTTTTTTACGAGTTCATAGTCACCATGACTGCTTGTCGTTGCTCTATTTTCACCCTGTAGGAATTATTAAATGGTATTATCACTTTTAAAGCCATTATTCATCATTATTAGCAGATAAAGTCGGACATCTGGAGAATTTATGCCATTCATAGGAAGTTTGCTCTCGGCTATACGCTCGTAAATGTTAAATTAGCGTTTTAAGTCTTAATGCATTTACTTAATATAGTTGGTGCGTACTTTGCCAACACGATTAGGGCTATGTGCAAAATGATCTGTTTTTAGTTTCGTCACTTGTTGATAAAAATTCCTTATCTACATATGCATAGTGTTGTTGAATCCAACCTGGAAATACATGTAGTGCAAATTTTATGTTTAGAAGTGTTCTTTTCTGTTGTAATTCCAAACGTTTCTTCAACATTATTCGAAGCATTCTGTTAAACTATTTACGCGTCGTTTCCAGTAGAATACGGTATGAAAACCAAACGTCTTATGATATGAAGAATCGCCTTTTAAAAAATAGTTAAAATGTTGATAGGCTAATGTTATGTTATGTAAAATTTGCTTAAATGTTTTTAATTAACGGAACGCCAGTGTCGAAAAGTTTATAAAATCAAATAAGAAATGAATAATTATTGCTTTACAAATATTTACTTTCAGAATATTGATTTATAGATTCGTAATGGCGAAAACTGAAACGATATACACTGTACATGTACAAGCTGCTTTAAGTTAGGCATGAGGTGGCAATTGAGATCAGATGTTAAACGCCAAATAAATTAGTTGTTTACATATACATGTATACATGAATGAATTCAACCAGTTTTTGTAGGAAAGAATGGGACGTTTTATGGAACACAATAGTCTCTGAATATAGTTGTGGAAAAATAAGAAATGTTAGCTTTTTTGCTGAAATGTGTTTCTCTTCAAGAGCGAATTATATAAAGAAATGGGTATTTCGATGGCGCTGAAAAAAAATTGAACACCATATTCATCCCTCGAACCAGCAAATGATTTTTCAGCATATATCTGCTGCTAAAAAAACAAAAACCTGTCTTCTAGAATGACAGCAGATTTAGCTGTTATTGAGCCTCTGTAAATATCCTATAGCAATAATTTACAATGAATTTAATACCCTTTTACTTTTATATGGGACTTATAAGCAATTGAGTTATATATGTTATAACGTTTGTAAAGACAAGAAATACTTCACATCCGACATTGGCTAAACAACTTTTTTTACACTAGATTTCTCATCTCTCCAATCAATGATTTCTCATCTCTTTAAACATTTAACAAAAAAGAAACGTAAAAGCTATTTTGAAATACATTATCATAAATTCAAATCAGAATCTAAACGTCATGATACTCGTATCCACTCCGCACTGAATTATTTTCACTATAAAGAAATAGTAAAATTTGTTCAAACTCATCAATTAAAATTTGTTGTAATTTTCTGACAAAAAACGCCTTTTAATTGACCATAGTTATTTTAGGCAAATCCTGCATAGATTTTAGACTGTATCCATTATACATTTTTTTTAAAAATACAATATATTTACACTCTAATGGTAGAAGGCGAAAAGTATAGCAAATTACTTGACTAATTTTCAAGTTATTTTGGTGGAGCCAAGGTGGTTGTTGTTGATGTTGATGACGTTGATGTTGATTTAGCAAACGGTCCTATTAAGAAAATCACACTTTAGAAGATTATATCCTGCCTCTTGAATTTATCTGAAGTTACACATCTCGCATACGTATTTATGGAAATACTGGATCAACTATTTTCTCTTCTCCATTTAAATTTGCCTTACAGAAATGGCACGTATTGAAATAGTTTAGGAAATGTAAAGTAACTCGTTTTCTATGGCCCCTGTAAATTTAGTCTAAAAATAATTCATGTTTTAGTAGGTAGTGTTCAATGCATATTGAATTTAAGGTGTTCTTTGATAATATGATTATATAATCAGTTATGTTTACAGTAAAATTGAGTACATTAAATAAACTTTACTGTTTTATTAAAATTTAAGCTAAAATTATGATTTTTTATGCTATTTATTTTTCATCTAATCTGTTAGAATATATTCAGCTTTTAGAAGCTTACAAGTTATGTTGAAAACGTTTAAAAACATTATGTATCCCGTAAATTTCACATTTTTGATTATTTTGCAAACCAAAATTCTGTATATTTCTGGATAGCCTGGCTAAATCGTGGGTTTTACCTGTAGAACTAATAAAGAGAAACTACGCTTAAGTGTTTGTTATTGATAAACAATGCCTAAAAAAAGTGGTAAAATCTTTTTAATTATCAAAAGAGGGAAATGTTGAAAAGTAATTTTAGAAAGTATTTCTTAATAAACCTAACAAATCTGCTAATAGAACTTGTGTTAAATTATTTGCATGTTAAAAGTATTACAAACATTTTTTTTTCATGAGATATTGTTGTCGACAAAATACTCAAACGCATAATATGAGGACCACGTGGTTGTTTTTATTTTAAAATTGGTTTTGTTAACTATTCTTAATCTTAGCTAGTGCTATTCGCTTTGAAGACATTTTTATGATTTTTTTAAACGTTATTTTATCTTTTATTTCAGGTAAGCGATTTTAAATCTTTTTTTGCCGTTCATCAACCTTCATCTGCCTTTGTAAGTAATATCAATTATTAGTTTAAATGTTTCGGTATCTACGTAGTAAGTGTTTCGCAACATATGTTTTTGCCTGAAAGATGAGACGTTTTGCGAAACACATTCATCTTGGAATATATTTGTTGAAACGATGAGAAGTCTGTGCTGTTTTTTTCTGAAATGTTTTTTTTTTCAAGCAAGAGCGAATCATACAAATATGCGGTGAAAACTCGATTATCCGTGGATTAGTTATCCGTTATTTTGAATAACCGATTAACCGATGTTTCCAGCAGATAAACCTTGAAAAAGCGTCAAAACACGAAGGGAAAGCGTGAAGGTGTGCTGGGCATCTTGAATGCCGATAATCTGATCAAAAATTATTAAAAGCGAGTCGTTAACATTATTCTTTTCGAAAATAACTTGTTATCTTTCAGTGATTGCTCGTTTATTTTTGCACTTTAACTTTTTTCAACTATGTTTTCAATTATCCAATAAATTCGATTATCCGATTTAACGTGTTTTCGACTACCTAGGATAATCGAGCTTCCTTTGTAAAAAGATATGACCCCGGTCACCAGTGGCCGCTGTTTGTTTCAATTAAGGGATATTTGGAAGTATTTTACTGGTGATAAAACGTTCGAAGCTCAATGCAAGCTTTTCAGCATCCCTACTGACAGCAATATTTATCCGTTGTCTTGGCGTTTGATTTTACTCTGCAACTGCTACATGTACTGTAAAAAAATACAAAAACCTGTCTTCTGGAATGACAGCGGATTGAGGTGCCTGAGTTATGACCAGCAGTGCCACGGTGACGATCGCGATGCCCTTCATGATTCTCGAAGATTCAGCAGAATGTTAAATATTCATAGAAACATTGTTTCTTGAACCAATGTGGCCTCCATCTGATATCGAGAAATATCTTTAAACTGCAGTATTTCGAGATGAAATGAAACTTTTAATTTATATTTATGTTTGCATATTTATATGCTGATACTGGATAATTTGCATACTGAGAATCAAAGATGCTCAAAGCAGTGCCTTTCCTATCATGTTTCTTAATACCCATGTAAAAGAATGTCACTTCAGTAAAATGTAAAACCTATGCGATCCTAGGTTAATCTTAAGCACCACTATTTCATCCCACGTTTGTGCCAGATATTGATTTGTCAGTTTCTTACCCAGCTCAAGCTATTTTTGTTGGTCCTGAAGCGATTCTTAGAATCCATCTAAAGTAAAAATAATTTAATGCAAGATGTATAACTGTCTTGTTTAAAATCTCTCTCAAGCATGGATCTTTAATTGAGCAGTACATTTTATACTGACAATATTGTATTTTATGTTGGAAAATTTTTTTCATTTCCCCTGCAAGCATGGTTTGTAGAAATACACATTCCATTCAATTCATCTCAGTACCCTACAATGGTAAGCTGGTGATATGGTAGCTGTAATTGTTCTGTTTGCTTTACATGCAGCTTTTTGTTGAATTTCCTTTTGTAACATTTCCTATTTGATGGAAAACCACGAAAAACAGTGTGATGGATAGAGTTGCATGACTGCTTATCCTGCTTATGATTACCGGCTTTTATTTAAAAAGACGAAGCTTAGGACTGTCTAGCTTACAGCTTTCTGAAATGTTGCTAAAATACGAAAGATTCATAACAAATAGAAAAAATAGAAGATATAAGCCCAATTTGGAGCAACTATTGCAATAGTCATTTTAAATAGATAATGAGTTCAGTTCAATTCAAATCAGTAACCTACTATCAGCAAAGATATGCCGTGTGGTAGGAGGATCTAAATTTATTCAGCGGTTACCACCTCACTGCCAAATTGAATTTCTTGTAGCCTAAAAGTATGTGCGCCATGCAAAATTTAGCAAGCCTGAGTATTAGAAGAAAAATGTGCAACCTTTTCTGTCGGCCTTAACCGATTTGTTATATTTTTCGCTCTAACCTTTACTTGAAATTATAAAAAAAAACTTTGATTTGTAATTCGTTGTTTTATTATGGCATAATAAAGGCATGCAATATCGTCAACACGTTTAGTGATTTCAACTTAATATGTGTGAATATGAACTAGAAATTTCTGGAATATTTTCTGAAATTGCATGACTTCTGATTCTTTCGCATACAGGCAACTATGTTGGAGCTGGAGTCGTGGTGGTGGTTGTTGTTGTTGATGTTGATGCTGTTGATGATGCTGTTGTTGATGTTGATTGAGCAAACGGTTCTGTTTAGAAGATCACATTTATGAATATTATATTTAGGACCTCAAATTGTTTTTTTAAATGCACGAATTTATCTGAAGATGCACATATTGCACACGCATTTTAACATTGCCAATTTCCGGTTTTAAGTTGGCAATACATCAAATGTAATGCCCTGTTTATTTCAGAAAAACAACCTATTTTCGAACCCCGTATATTTTGCTGAACTGCTTTATTAATCCCGTCGGGAACCGTGGTGCATAAGAGCAACCAGTTTGCATAATTGATTATCCTGTTATTTGCACTTTTTGAGCTGTATCACTGCTAAAATACGTGTGCGATATATTGCATTATATGAACGATATGTCCTACGAAGTTTAATTTCTAAACAGGCTAAGTATGGCAGATTTTTATCCGGAATGATTACTACGTCTTGTTTGATTGAATGTTACTATTCATGACCATTTTTAGACCTATGTCTTCAGCAAGAAAGTCTTAAACGATTCTAAAACTTTACAGTACTTACTGCAGGTGTTTATGGCACCCAGTTGACAGCAGTATGGGTCGAATGTTTTTGATTGATTTCTCCTAACGCATTTCGGCACGAGAAGATAGAAGGTCCTGTCCTCTGCAACGGCAACAGGTTGAACGGCCATAACCATGGCCAAAAGCGCTACAGCGACGATTACGATACCCTTCATGATGCTCGAAATTTCGACAAAAATCTGCAAAATACGTCAAATATTCTTACTCGAGACGATTAGACCACAGCGCCGTTAATTACGCTGCTTTTTGATCAAAATGATTTTCTAGAACATGAAATTCTCAGAATAATATTTAGAGGGGCATACATGTACTTGTACAATGTATACATAAACATATTTTAATGTAGCTTTAATATAATTAAATATGTAGGCCTACATGTCATGTGAAAAATTCGGACTAAAAGTTCTACAGATTGGGTGAATAAATTAAGAATTAATAACTTATTATACCAAACATTTGCGAAGAAACATTGAACTTGGTGGGCATTTAATTTTTTCTCTTCACCACCTTAACATTTTATGTTAAACTACCCTACGAAATTATGTTGTAAAGAATACAACCATTATATATAGTTAGTATTGCAAGGTGATCACTAGAAGTAGTTGTTAACAGCTGGTATCATGTCAAATTTCCTGAAATGTTTTCTTTAACGTTTAACTAAAAACGGTGTGGATAGGGCACATTTTAAATTAGAAAACAAAAACGGATCAGTGTGGATGTATGTGACTTTTTTAAAAATAATAGTATCGCATGCACTTAAACACCTATCGCCACAGTCATCCCATCTCCCGTACAACTTTATTCGCCACTGACAATCTCTTTACGCATTGCATGCAATTAAGCTTGTATGAATGTATAATTTGTGTTGAATTCAAACATTATGTGGTATTAACTTATTCAAATTTTTCCTGGAAAAGGAGTTTAAAAGCGTGGATACTTACCCTGACTGAAACTGGTGGAGATGGGCTATGAGGTTAATGCTGAAACTACGAAACTTTCCACCTTATTTATACCTAGTTTGGTTTTTCATTTCCCTCGTGCCTTAACAATTTAGTAGATTAATTTTCGTCAAACTGTCACTTTTTCCCTCCTTTTGTTCGGTGTCCCTGAATTGAACCTGTCCCTTGCTTTTAAAATGCACAATGGCTGACGTGACACTCTGTTATGCTGTATCTGCAACTTTTTTTCACTGGATTTGCCAAAATGTGTTCAATTATACTGTATTTCTTTTAGCTACGGAATGAGTGTGAAAACATGGGTGATTTGGTAACGATTTTCGTATACGGTAAATGAGTTAAATTACTTTCACCATAAGTTTATTCATGTAAATTCTTTATTTAATTCTTTATATTTTGTGTGTTCTAATATTGTCGTCTGTTTTAAAGGCGTATTGCGTTTGTACGGGAGCTAGTTGCCCAGTGAAGCTACCCATCTTATTTATTGCCGTTATTTTTCATTTTATCTTAATTTAGTGTTGTAAGAAAAACAGAACTTGGGAAAACGTAAGACTTTAATAATGCATACTGCATCGTATTCTAATTTGTAAAGAGATTGAACGATTCAATTATCGTTCTATCGTTAAGCTCTCGAATGTTTTCTCTTTAAATGTTTCTTTATTTTTACGTTTACCAACTCTGTGCTGAAATCAGTGTTTTTAAACATATTTCTTAAGAAGTAGTATATAATGTATGAAATATTAACTTAAAGTTGAGATTCATACGCAATTTTTAAGTTCTGAAATTAAATCCGTTCTTGGAGATGTGTGCGAAAGATGTTAAAAGGATGAAACGTGTTATTAGGCTACAGCTAACTTGTAGAACATCGACAGAATTTGATTGTTGCTATGTAATTCTTAGTGCAATTTAACATTTGAATAAGCTCCAAACGATAAGCTGGAATGAAATTCAAGAAGAAATGAGATTTAAGAACAGTGTTGTTTTCCAGGGGAATTAATCAACTAATGATTTGGATAATAGCATTTTTTGCCTACACCATTTGTTATTTTAACACCAAAATTAAGATAATGAATTTGGTGTGTTTAATTTTATGTAAGAAATGTTTTAGGAATATGTGAAGAGGAATAGTTTTGGATACGTTTCACTAACGATCTGCGATATAGTGTGAGTTGTTATTGTAAGAGTGAAAACAATAAATTGCTTTTCGTGTTGATATATATATGTATACATATATATATTTTTAAAATCTATAACTTAAACTACTGAGTTATCGTTATTTTCACTTGAATATTTCTCTTCGCCTCCTATGACCATCCAACCCTAAGAATTATTCACAGTTCTTAATTTTCCAAATTGGTTTCCGCAAATTTTAAAATCAAAGATTACTTGACTTCCATGTATTTCTAAACTGCAAATTGTTACGCATTTTAGTTAGACAACGATGCGCAAATTAATACAGATAAAGTTTTGCTGTGCTTTCGCTGCGCAGTTTATTTCATGGCATTAATACAATTTGAACGAAAATAAAACAAGGAAATGAAGTAGGTCGACATTTCAAGTTTAACGATTTCCAGTTCACGTTAGTCTTCAACATATTTGTAACGGTGTCTAGTCAAGGTTGAAATGGGTTTGTGACTTGTTGATGTTGCGAATTTTTACAGAGCTGTTCATGAAAGAATTTCTGGAAAAACTAAGAGTATTACAAAATAATGTCTCTATTTGCCCATTTGACCATTTGCTGAAATTTGTTGGCATTAGTCAAAATTTTGCAATTTTAAAAGGTGTGTGTATAGCAATGCGAGCACTGTTGATAAGATCATTTTCATGTTTTAATGCGATCTATGAATGACGTTCATACGTTTGAACTGGATTATAAGAGATGTGGAAATTACATTAAAACACTAAACGTTTCTAAAAAGGCACTACAAATTAGATGACGTTGTGGGTCGCGAGAGCAGGAACTCGACGGTGGTAGAATGACGTTAGATTGTTAGATTCGTCACCAGTAATTACCAGCGAAGAAAGAGCTTGGCTCAATCTATCAAGGGTATTTTATGGGATATGTTGTTGCCAAGACGGGAGGCTCAATGCAAGGATTCTTCGAAAAATGTACTTTAGTTAAAAATTCTAATTATTTGTGTCATTCTGACTTGCTCAGTTAATCCCGAGCTCGTTTATTGTCAAAATAATGGTCTTGTTGTTTTTATGCCTATTAGACACTTAGAATTTTCTTCCAAAGAATAACTTTAAGCTACAAGAAATTCAATTTCGCGGTGATCTTGGTGTCCACAGTAATGCATTGAAATTGTACGGTTCTTTTGAGCTGATGCCATGTTATTCTACCAATCTGATTTTTGAAGATCGTAGGCCTATTTACAGATCTCGACTTGACCACCAAAAGGGAGAAATGCAAAATACCATTAAAAGATTCCTGAATATTTATTTTTAACCTATGACATTTCTGCCATTTTGATTTTATTTCTTTATAAATGTTATTAAATTTGAGGAAGAATTTCGTTTTATGTCATTAACAGATTTTTGTATTTATTTGCCTTTGGAAAATAATTATTTTTATTGTTAATTTCTCATAATAAAGTATGTTAGTGCTATCCTTTGACCGCTGCAATCCTGAAAATCACACTACTATTCGATCCTATTTTGCAGCTAACAGGGTTAATGAAATACTGGCAGCTTGAATGCTGCCCAGTACACCTGATCAATAATCATGAATAAAACACTTGATCAACAATGCTTAAATTCGATTTTCTGATTTAAAAACAGAATCATTTTGTCTTTCAGTGATCTCTCGTTCATAATTACATTGTAACTATGTTTTCAATTATCCAAAAAATTGAATTATCCGAGTTAGTGTGGTCCTAACTACATCGGATAATCGAGCTTCAACTGTGACCAGTGGCCAATGTGTGTTTCAATTAAGGGGTATTTGTGGGTATTTCAATGATGATAAAACTTTCGCATCCCAACTGACAGCAATGTTCATCTCTTCTACTGGCATTTGATTTTGCTACGCAACTGCTACATGTACTGAAAAAAAAACCTCAAAATACTATCTTCTGGAATGACAGCGGATTGAGTAGTCGGAGTCATGGCCAGCAATGCCACGATGACAATCGCGATGCCCTTCATGATTCTCGAAGATTGAGCAGAATGTGAAATATTAATCAAAACATTGTTCCTTGAATCAATGTGTACTCTGTCTGGTACTGGGACAGCTCTTTAAAATGCTATATTTAGAAATGAAATGGAAATTTTAATTTATATTTATATTTGCATTTTTATATACTGATACTGAATAATTTGCATACTGAGACACAAAGATGCTCAAAGCAGTGATCCCACGTTTGTGTCAGATACTGATTTGTCAGTTTCTTACCCAGGTTAAGCTATTTTTGTTGGTCCTGAAGCCATTCTTAGAATCCATATCAAGTAAAAATAATTTAATGCAAGATGCATACTGTCTTGTTTAAAATCTCTCTCAAGCATGGATCTTTAATTGACCAGTACATTTTATTTTAGGTACAACTCAGCCAGTTGAAGTTTAACATTGCTCATAATATACTGACAGTATTGTATTTTATGTTGGAAATTTTTTTTCTTTGCCCCTGCAAGCATGGTTCGTAGAAATACACATTCCATTCAATTCATCTCAGTACCCTACAATGGTAAACTGGTGGTATGGTAGCTGTAATTGTTCTGTTAGCTTTGCATGCAGCTCCTTGTTGAATTTTTATGTAACCATTTGCTATTTGATGGAAAAGCATGGAAAACAGTGTGATGGATAGAGTTGCATGAAGACTGATTATCCTGCGTCTGATTAACAACTTTTATTTTAAAAAGACAAAGCTTAGGACTCTCGAGCTTACAACTTTCTGAAATGTTGCTAAAATACAAAAGATTTATAACAAATAGAAAATATAAGCCCAATTTGGAGCAACTATTGTAATATCCTTTTTAAATAGATAATGATAATGAGTTCTGTTCGATTCAAATCAGTACCGTTCTATTAGCAAGAATATGCCGTTTGGTAGGAGGGTCTAATCCATAATCTAAATTTATGCCAAACTGAATGTATGTTAGTCCAAAAGTATGTGCGCCTTGCGAACATTTAGCAAGCATACCTATTCAATGAAAAATGTGGGATTTTTTGCTAGGTAGGCATCCTTTTTGTCGGCCTAAACTTTTAAATGAAAAATAACATTGATTTATGATTTATTGTGCTTTATTTCGGCATAATACGAGCGTGAAATATCGCCGTGTTAAGTTCTGTCAACTTAATTTGTGAGTGCGAACTAGATATGTGAAGAAAATTTTCTAAAATTGCATGACTTTCGATTCTATCGTATACTGGCAGTTAAGTTGCTGGAGATGCAGTCGTCGTGGTGGTGGTTGTTGTTGATTGAGCAAACGGTTCTGTTTAGAAGATCACATTTGAGAAAATTATACCTTGGCCCTTAAATTATTTTTTAACAGGCACGAATTTATCTGAATTTGCACATATTGCTCACGCATTTTAGCATCGATAATGTCTGGTTTTGAGGTGGTATTACATCAAACAAAATGCCCTTAGAAAAACAGCACGTCGTAGAACCCATAAATTTTGCAGGATTGTTTGATTTGTCACTTCTTAAACCGTGGTGCATTATGAGAAAACAATTTACATAATTGCTTCTCCAGTTAATTGCACTTTTGGAGTTGTATCACTACTAAAATACGTGTGCGATCTATTGCATTATATGATCGACATGTCCTCAGAAGTCCAATTTCTAATCAGGCTAGCATTCTAGGTATGGCAGATTTGTATAATGATTCACTACTATATGTCTAGTTCCATTGAATATTGTCATTCATGACCATTTTTCGACCAATGCATGTACAATACTTACTGCAGGTGTATTTGGCACCCAGTTGACAGCAGTATGGGTCGAATGTTTTTGCTGAATTTTTCACAACGCAGTCCGACGAGAAAAGATTCAAGGTCCTGTCCTCTGCATCGGCAGCAGATTCCCCTACCAAAACCATGGCCAAAAGCGCCACAGCGACGATAACGATACCCTTCATGATGATCGAAATTTCGACTAGATCTGTAAAATACGTCAAATCATTTTTGCTCGAGACGATTGGCCCATAACGCCGTTACTTTCGCTGTTATATAACCAACATGAAATCCGAGAACATTACACTCTCATATTGCTATTTAGACGTATACTGGCAATTTTTGCCAAATAATTTAATGTATGAACTCTAGGATGAATGAAATATATGAGTCATGTGAAAAATTGGGGCTAAAAGTTATACATGTTATGTGAATTAATTAAGAATCAATAACTAATTAAAGCAAAAATGTGCGAATTAACATTTCAGATGGTGGACGATTCATTTTTTCTTTGCACCACCTTAACATTTTAAGTAAAACTGCTCTAAGAAATCCTGTTGTGAAGAGTATTGTGTGCAATTTCTTGAAATGTTTTCAAAGTGCCGGTTGCACCAACAAATGCTAAGCCAAACCCTAGGTTAACCTCAACTTTTTCCAGAATTCCTAGCGGGAATAGGCAATGTCCATGTGTACTATACCTTGGGTTAAAAATCCCTATAGTGAAATGGTGCAACAAAAAACCTATTAAACCTTAAGTTAACTTCTGGTTATAGTTAACCCCAGGATAGCGAACTTTTCATTTAACCTGCAATGGTGCATCCGGCCCTACAACGTTTAATTAAAAACGGTGAGTATAGGGCACGTTTTATGAGACTTCTTTAAAATAATAGTATTGCTTTCACCAAAACACCCATCACCAAAGTCATTGTATAAAAAATAAATTTTGTTGTTGTATGGAATTGGTGGTTGTGAAATTTTATCCCATCTCCCGTACAACGTGATTTGCAACTGACAGTTCTTTTTTGACAATGCATTCTTTTGCATTAATGTAATTTTGGCTGTTTCAAGTCGAAATGTTATGTGGCACTTATGTATTCGATTTTTTTACCTGAAAAAGGAGTTAAATGCGTGAATACTTACCCTGACTGCAACTGGTCGAGATGGGCTATGAAGCTAATGGTGAAAATATAACGTGTAGTTTGGTGTACCATTTTCTTCGTGTCTTAACAATTAAATCGATTATTTTTTGTCGCTTTCAAAATGCACAATGGTTGAAATGGCATTTACACTGTAAATACATGTAGCTATGCTGAATCCGCAACTTTTCAATTTACGATTTGCCAGAAATGACAACGATGACGTAGATTGTTGACGTGACATTTAGTTTTCACTGCATTTATTTTGACTTCAAAATGAGTGTGAAGACATGGGGGATTTGGTAACGATTTTAATTCACGGTAAATAAGTTTCAGTGCCATTAGCTCATTCATGAAAATTAAATGTTAATTTTTTATATTTTGTATGCCCTAATATCGTCTTCTTCGAAGGCATTGCGTTTGCATTATAGCTAATTGCCCAATGAAGCTACTCATATATTTTTATTGTTTTTTTTCTTTTTTTATTTTATCTTTATTTAGTGTTGAAAGCAAAATAGAATTTGGGAAAACGTGAGACGCTAATACTGAATGCATACTGTATCGTATTTTAATTGGTAAAGAGATTAAACGATTTAACTATCATTCTATGGTTAAGCTCCCGAACGTTTTCTCTTTAAATGTCTCTTTATTTTTCTGTTAACGAAGGCGCTAAAATCAATGTTTTTAAACAAATTTTGTAAAGCGTATTATGAAATGTATGTTATATTTTCATCTTCCTTAAAATTAAGATTCATACGCAATTTTCAAGTTAGAAAATTAAATCTTTACATGGAGATGTGTGCGAAAGAACTAAGAGAATAGGCCTATATATTATTATTACAGTAAACTTGTGGAACATTGACAAAATTTTATTATTGCGAAATCATTTTTTATGCAATTAGGCATTTCAATAAGCTCGCAAAGGCTAAGTTGGAATGGGGATTTTAGAAAAATAAGATCTAAGGACAAGTAATCAACTGATGAGTTTAATTACAGCATTTCATGCTTTTACCATTTTAAGACCAAAATTGAGATAATAAATTTGATGTTCATGTATATAATTTTATTAAATGAATGTTTCGGAGATGTGTGAAGAGGAATAATTTTGCAGTGCAGCTTGCTAACGATCTGCAATATACTGTCTGTTATCGTTATCGTTATCTTCACTTGAATATCTTTGTTGGCGTCCATTTTATAGACCATCCAACCCTAACAAATACTCGCAGTTCTTAATTGTCGAAATCGGTTTCCGCAAATTTTAAAACCGAAGATTACATGACTTCCATATATTCCTTAACTGCAAATTACTACGCAGTTTAGTTAGAAAGTTTTGCTGTGCATTTGCTGTGCAGTTTATTTCAGTGCATGAATACAATGTGAACGAAAAGAAAACAAGGATATGAAGTAGGTCGACTTTTCAAGTTGACGTTAGGCCGCACCTAGGCAAGGCGGAAATGTGTCTTGTTACCTGTTGATGTTGCATTTTTTGACAGAGTTGTTCATGAAAACATTTTCAGAAAAAACTATATCATCGCAAAAGAATGTCTCTATTTACCTGCTGTTGCGCATTTGTTGAAATTTTTTGGCATTGGTCAACATTTTGCAATTTTAAAAGGTGTACATGTATATACAATGCGAGCACTGTTGATGAGATCATTTTCATGTTTTAAAGCGATCTGTTGAGCGGCGTTCAGACTAAAATTGTAGCGGTACTTGGATATATGTTTGCGAAAGACCTTTAGAGGATAAACTATGCCATTTTAGTTCAATTTTACCCTTGAATGAGCTTAAGATTAAATATAAGTTATTAGAAATGAGATGATCACTTTACCATTTGGTATTTCGAGGCTAAAATTAAGATAATGCATTGTAATTGATTAAATGTGCGTGTATGCCTAGTGTTTGCAGCTCTAGGAGCCATTGATGTCAGGGAATATGAGAATCAGGATATCACGGAATAATGCTAACTAATATTGAGCATTACATTCAATTAGAAGTGCT
>JAQIXS010004412.1:0-15221 GCA_034700785.1 Rossiulus vilnensis
TGAAAAACACGATAAATTTCCATACGGAATTATTTTCCTAGAATAGCATTATCTTACAGCATTATTGACCCATAAAAGACTTTTCCTTGTTGGTTCTGCTTCCGCCATTCCCCATTGAGCATCATCTAATGGATCTACTAAAATTTTATATCTCACCAAATCGACCGTTTTGCTTCTCTGGCTCAATTTCACCTTTAGTGTTTTCGGTGCAAGCGTTTTGTCCGTGGCCCAATGGCGTATTTTGGGAATTTGTAAGACATTTGTCTGTGATCCCCTGCAGCATTCTCAGTGTGCTATTGTGTTGTAGCATGTCTCCAGAACGACAACAAAAATTGGACGTTGTAGCGATGCTTTCTGTTAACTATCGTTATGGGGAGCACATTTCATTACTAATGTTTGCTTTCCAATGCTACCTATTAGCGGTTTGAAAATAAAGGTTGTAGAGAAGGCCACTGAGCTGAAGCAATTTTCTGCCAGAAAGTGTCAAAGGAATAACGCTTCTTCTCAATATCCACTAACTGTATCTAACATAACATCTTATTTCCACATAACATTAATTAAAAATGTAATGCAAATGCCGACGCTCTTGGTGACGTAATTGAGAAGTCAGTACAATGTAAATTGATATTTTATATGACCAATGGTCTCTTTATGGAACAGGACGTCCATTGTCTAAAATGACCTAAAAAGACGTCATACTTATTACTTCTCAGGAGAGCTGCTCACATTTTCTCTGCAGCACCTGTTTAAACCTAATTTGGTAGGCGAAATTGATCGACACTCAAAACTCTAGATTCAAACTCAAATGTCTAGTTTCCATGATTAACAAACGTTTGCTTTTCAGTATCTTTGCAATTGAATTTGTTTCCATATCATAATATATTTATTACGTGCTAGGGGTTATTATTTGAAACGCTCTGCGAAAACGTTAGGCGAGTTTTAAAGTGGTTTTCTCAAATTCATCAAATTAGTTTATCATATTTGAAACGGTATATCAATTCAAAATCACACGCCCTGGCGCTACTGATTATTTTCGCGAAATTACGTTTCTTCTGTTTTCTATTAAAAAAAATAATGGCGTTTCTTCTTTCTTTACTCTAGGGGAAACGAAAATTTATTGCGACTTCGGATTGCCCCTGAATCCCGTATAGAAAAACAGACAAGCGCTTTAATTTAATAATACACTCAATATATTTTTGACCACATTCTCTTTATGGCACCTTTTACGCAGAAGGCTTCAGGCATATCTCAAGTAGCGCGACTATTCAACCTTACGGAAGGGTCGTCCATAAAAGACGTCAGAGGAGGTTCACAAAATTCTGATTATTATCGCGAGATAGGTCATTTTTTCGCATAGTTAATCTGACCAACAAAGACGGTCATTTATTGGTCGTTAAAGCCAAACTGAAATGTCCTAAAGGATTACTCACATTTGTGCTTCAAATACTTATTATCGTTGCTGAATTCAATAGGGTCCACTAGGATCTTCAGTTATTTTTTTATAATTTGAAAATGTTCCCTTTATTTGTAAAAAAATATATAAATTTGAAAAAAAAACATATTTAACCTCTGATGCCCTACTTTGAAGTTTCCATTAGAGGAAAATCCAGCTTTCGAAGGTCGCATAACATTTGTTTTTCAAGACACTTAACTTTTTAAAAATGAACGTGACATTTTCAAAATATAAAAAATAACTCAGATCCTAGTGTACAACCAATTCTACTCAGGAACAAATGAATTTTAAAATACTTCAAACAATACTACAATACTTTCCAGTATTTCAAACCAAAATGTGAAAATGTTTAGCATGCTGCGCATCCTTTTGAGTCGAGCTTCCTTTTTCAGTTTTTCTTTTCTACAAATTTATGGATCTCTAGATATGTAGGACGCCATTGCTAAGGAGTCTTGAGCAAACATTTGAATAATTTGACGGAGGCGTTTGTGGAAGTTACATTTTTAATAATACTATGTATTTAAGAAGCCGGTTGCCGATCGTGTTTACCTCACGCTACGGTGCATGTAGTGTACATAAACTACGGTGTCTATCAAATTGATTTTTCCGCTTTCACATTGGATTGCGATAAACTTTCCACCTTCTTAAGTTCAATGCTGAAAAATGCATGTGGAAGCGAAGGTATGATCAATCTTTATTTTCTAGCTGCTCATTGAACGCGGCTCTCAAATTTAAGCATACATTGCTATGAAAAGTGTACATAGATTATTTTCATGGAATATGGATTTGAATAACATCAACAGGTGGTGTGACCTTGTCGTCTTTGACGTCGATCCCTCAACGACTGCGCACTAGCTTTAGACAATCGTATTATACAGTATAATATAATAGTCTGGCTTCCTCCTACATGCAATTCGTGTATAAAATAATTTCATGCATGTATAGTATACAATGCTGAATATCTTAATGGGCAGGAAAGGATACAGTATCTAGCAAATTGGAATTTTGGGTTGCAGGAAGCCCTTTTTTGGCCATCCATGATGGAAAGGATTTGCAAAACATGGAGGATCAGGGACTAGACTCTAGGGGATTAGTGATCAGCAAAATAGTACAATGAAATTTGTCAAAGACGATTATTAATGAACTAAACATCAGTATTTAGTTCTTTTTCCTGTTTAAAATAACGTGCTTTCAACCAAATAAATTTAGAAACGTTGTCTTGACCGTTTGAACTACGTGGGATAAGGGCAGTTTATTAAATGCTCAAAATGCCGATTTGCTGTGGTGTGGGACGTTCTTTGTGAACGGCCCCTGAAGTCAACTAACGTGTTTAGACTGAACGTTACGTTACATGTTTAATGAATCCATAATACATTGCATATTAGCGGTTCGATGCGTTCATGTGTAAACTGCATTCCCATGTTGTTTAAAGTTATCTTTGTGGCAAGTGTAGGAGGATGCTTACGGGAATTGTCAGGTCTGCTTACGCATGCGTAATAAAATTAATATCGTGTGCAGTGCAGGGTTTAATTAAATAATAATAGCCCAGAGCAAACGTCTAAAATTTAAAAAAAAATTGTATAAATCATTTTTATTACATGATGAACAAATGTAATGTAGATTTTGTCTATTATGTCCCTTACGCTTTTTGTAGTTCTCATCAATAAAATAAGGTACTAAAAACGTTAACGAGTGTAATCAACCTGCAAAATTACTAAATTAATGATTTATGGATGTTTTAATATTATTTCATATTAGAACTGGTTATGGTAAAACAAAAACGACTTTCAAAGTTGAAAATTATGCTTTTAAACAAAATACGTGTTTTTAGAAGACCAAGAACCACTTCTACGCTTTTCACATAATTTAGGTTTCACATTTTGAGCCTATGTGCTCATGAATGAGTATTAAAATTCCTCATTACACTGCCAAGACTTCATGTCTATAGCGTCAAAATATTTATATGAAAGCAACTTATAAATAACAAGAATCAACATTTTGACAAAAAAACCACGTTTGTCAACGTGTTAATTCCTTTTATTATTGTACAGTTGTTTCCAAATGGTGTTGCACCACCTGCTTAATGTTCCACCTTAGTTTCCTTCAGTTTATGATCTGCCCTCGCTCATGAATGATGGCTTTCTACAAACTTGACTGTTTCTTTTTACTAGTAATCCTCTTTTCTTACTTTCGAAAACTTTTCTCTGCGAACGAATCTTATGATGTATTGAACCACCAACTGTAATCCTACTGTTTTCCTTGCCAAGACAGCTTAGACTTAAGGAACATCCTACCCATATTCGTTTTCCTAGTTTTTTTGTACACCTGATTGCTGTACTTGTGAAATTCAGGTCCCATATCATGATTCCACTTTACATTCAGCAATTATTAAGCCCATTTTCTCTTTCTTAAAAAGAGTTCTTCTACTGACTATCCGTTAATGTACATATCCTTTTGTAGACGTTTGTGCGCCGAGGACTGTTCATAAAATAATGGTATGGACTATTTTGTGCAAAATGCATTGGTGAATATTGTCCTATTCGGACAATAATAGACTAGAAGTAGCGTTTGGGGTACTGTAATTCTTAGGGTTTTTTGTGATTAGTTTTACTGCAAATCAATTTTGATTTCAATTTGTTACCGTGAAGTGTGTGACGATATTTCGAAAACAATTGAAGACCTGCCTCCAATTGCTCAGGAATGTCACGAATTTCTATGGTTTGCCCTTCCACTAGTTTTTTTACCATGAAATTCAAACGATTTTAGGGACGATTTTATGCAAGACACTTTTCCTTATCATCCCTTTTAATTTCGCAGCAAACATTTAATATTGGAAATTAAAGGGTGGGGCGATGAAATAGGGAACCAAATGCTTTATTGCCGCAAATATCTCAAATGGCATTTTCATTATGAAATCGGTGGCTTCTTCGAATCTGGATGCATAGAAGCTGCATCCCTCCTTAGGCGGCTTTTATTGCGAATTTATTCGCCAAGCTCGCAGTTAACTGCCGTTTATTAATGCAATTCCTTGCACTTCCTTGGTAATCGTTCCTGTTACTTCCTTGCTAAATTTGTGGTAGAGTAGGCGTGAGTGAAATTGTTGAAGTATACTTGTTATTGTTTAAGGCAAGTTGCGTAGCGAGGCGAGTTGCCATAAACTCATATACATGTACATGTAATAGGAAATTATACTGTCTTAAGTATATTGAAGTAGATGCCCACCATGCATAAAAATGGACATTTTTGTTTCAAATAATTATTATAATTGCTACATTTATTTTATAAACTCGGAAAAACCGAAAACACGTGGTTGCATTGGAGGTTACATAGCGGTTTTATTTTTGTATAAATGAGTTTATAAAAATAATTTTAAACGATGCCTTTTATAATTTGTATCATAATAATTTAATAAATAATTTTTTTTTATATTTATAAACGAGGCATTTTAAAATTGTAAAAAGTTAACTCAGCTGTAAATGGACGATCAGTTCTACATAGTAAATAATGAATTTATCAATTATTACCAATCATTCTTCTTATTATTCTGGTGTAAAAATCTTTTCCTGATTTTATCAAATTTTACTTTCTTGATACGCTATGAAACCTGTAGAATTCGTGAAGTATGGGTCTAAAGTAAGTTATTTTAAACTTAATTTAAATCATCCAACTATTACAATTATTATTGCATAAAGCCATTAAGTAATTTTAAGTTTAACATATTTCATGGAGATGTACTGATTTCAGAGACACCCTGTGTGATCTATTTCATTTGTTAAGTCTGGTACAGATATGGCGTGATAAAGCTGTTTGGTCAACACATCATGCAATTTTGAAAACACACCCTGAACATTTCTAAACTGGGCAAACACTGCTGAGTTAGGTGTTGTGCAGGAATGCATAACCTTTACAAGATGGGCTGGTTTTCTTCGAAAACGTATTTTTTAAAATATTTAATCAGTATAGATAGTGTATCTAGTACCATAAAGTTTTCAAGTTTTGACGCATCAACTACACTTTGTAATTCTTCGAACGCATAAATTCCATCTGAATTAAATATGCTGAATTTATTTCCTGAGTTCCTGGAATTTTGTAGAGCGCCCATAGATAAGCCCCATTTTATCTTCGAGTTCTTGCTTCCGAAAAAATTTTATTTTCAATATTTGGTTCGGGGGGTGCCGTTAGCGAATATTGTTATTCACAAATTTATGCTAATGGAATTGGCAGTTTTCTCGAAAAAGGAAGGAATAAAAAATCGCATCTGGGATTCTGCGTTCGGGATTTAGGAAAGATGGCAGCCGAACGGGGATTAGGCCAAAATGAGACCCGGCCCGGGTGACGGGTCTTACACTTCATCAGCGGATTTTAACTCCGGAGACCGTTGCCGTGACGACGCAGTGTAGACAAGACGAATTTATTTCTCGAAAGGAAAGGGCAACAAATCGAAAGATAAGACATTTGAAATTTTTCAAAAAGGAAATAATACGTGGAAAAAAAATACGAGTCAGTTGGGGATTTTAAAAATGCGGTGAGAGAATGAGGCCACCATGTGCAACATCAATTTATGTTTTTGGTTCACCTCTTCACTCCTCCGTTGTTGGGCACCCACTGACACACATTTGAAACGACTGCTGTCTGGATCTTCTTCCGTCTTCTATGCCAATGAATCGATGTTAGATTTGGGTTTAGAAATACTGCTCAAATGTACTTTTGAGTTGGATAAAATACCTGTAGATCAGAACTTCCTTGAAACATTTAGTTAGTTCTGTGAAGCCCATGGACCCCAGGTTAAGAACCCTCAATAAAACCTTTGAAGATGATGAGTATTGGAGGCTGCACTACGATTGTTTTCAAGTTTATCTATTTTTTTTATAAATATTTTTAAATAACTCAACTTCAAGCAAAAATGTGTACTTTTTTGCAATGTATGTATATTTTTGGGTCGGGTATAGTTGTTCTGAAAGTCTTTCTAATTCTCTGGTGAAGAATTATTTAGGAGGTGGTCCCCAATAAGTTAGTGACTAGTTGTAAATGCAACGTTGATAAATCGAAGCTGTGGACACTCTGTTTAAATCTTTCAGCTGGTTTCTTGGCTATTTACGAAGTTAAAGGGTCAAATAAAATTTGGTGTTTCACTGATGGGCGAGGTGGCAAAATTTACAAGAAATTGAAACGGAAACCTTCTTGCTTACTATACACCGTGTAAACTACTCGACTGGAGAAAATCGATAATTTTTCATGTTTGGCGCATATGGGGAGCCGCTTGGAAATGCCTGATTGGATTTTCTGGAAAGCAAATTGAAGAGTAGAGAAAATGTTAAATGAAATTGGTGTATGGCCCGCTGTTTTATTTTTTTAAAAAAAGCTAGATTGGTGATTGATAGCTTGTTTGATAGCATGTTGGTGCTGGTTAAATATTAAAAAAAGATATACAAAATTTGTGCTTTGGCTTTCTGGAAGAATAAACTGATTAACTATTGATCAAATAAATCCTGTGAAGGAAGTATGTTAGTGATGTTGGGTAACGTACGGTAAATATTTCATGAAGTTTAAGATGTAGTTGCCATGTTATTTAATTTGAAATATTCTGTAATGTTTAGAGTTAATTAGTATTTACCCTAATTTTCATTAACTTTTTGAGTTTCTGGATTTTTTTTCTTGCATTGAAATGTGGAACCAGGATAATGAAACTACTTTGCATTGGATGTACGGAGCATATAAAAGCCCAATAACTTTTGAACTGTTATAATTTTTTTCTTAGTTGTTAATCCAAAAAAGGCTCAGTGACTGCATCGTAACATCTCACGTAGTCTTCAGTTTATAGTATTTCGAAAATGCCGAAAAACAAATGTCTTTGCTTCAACAAGATACATACATTGTTTGACTCATGATGAACGATAGATCCATCTTATTTCCAGATAGCATTTGTTGAAACAGACGTGAAAGATTGGTCTAATGTCACAACGTCTTTCTGTGAGCCCATTTCCCTTAAGGGCCGTCCGCAAAGTAGTCCATCAAAGCGTGGAATTTTTTACTTCTTAATTTTCTTAAAAAATATGTTGAACCTCCGTATTTTTGGTGGCCATAAAATTTCAATGGCATGTGTGGTCGCTTTAAGCGAGGTCGCTTTAAGGAACGGGATGAAGTTTATTCTCAAAAATCACCCAAAATACTTCTTATTTAAGCCCTATTTAATGAATTAGTGGTCGTTAAGTTCTCCCTTCAACCTTTTTTTGGCAATCGAGCACCAAGACGTGGACTTATAATGTATAGTCCGTTACAGTTTTCGAAGTTCTTGTACTTCCAAAAAATGAGAATGAGCCCTGGCTCACATGTTCCGGTTGTTCAAGTCGCTTTTCGACCAGCCCTCGCTGTGGAGAATAATTGGGACAGATGCTTCGGAATGCGCCCCCTCAAAAGCATTTCCCAACCCGAGTGCTGTTTTCTGAAATCGACGGGAAAAAACCAGGCTTTTGTTCAGTCGCAGCAAATTGCATCCAGATGTAATAATGAATAAGAGTGAAATCAAGTTTTCCTACGTCGTGAAAAGGAAATGATGTCGCAACTTTATCGGGCGAGTGACGGGAATTCCCGTGCATGCATAACCATGTCAAATAAATGCATGAAGGGAACTCTAGGTACCTATAAGAAAATCTATTTACACGTGTCTTAATGTGAAGTTTTTAGCGATGTCTCGTTGGCGTGACGTCAGAGCTGTCCCGAAGGCCATCTCATGCCAGGCTGCAGGAAATTAGTTTCCTCAACCTGCAAGTGTTTATTCAGATTTCAAAACTTTTTGTTATTCCCAGTTGATGTAAAGTAATTAGGTTTGGAATAGTCTTGTTATTTTATAGAATAGCAGGGGGAAAATATTTGTAATAAACTTTTCTAAAAGAAAATTATACCTGATCAAATTAAAACACTTTACAAAAACACCGTAAGCGAAGTTGTTTACGGGTAAGTAATTGCAATTAAGCGATGTTTTTCTAAAAAAGCTTTTCACGAGTAATGGATTTTTGTTGTTGCAGATTTTCAACAATTTGTTTGTTAATGCTACTAAAGAGAATGCCGTAGGCTTAATACTTAAGAAATGAATGACAAATAATGGGTTTTTGCGAGATAATCAATGCAAATTATTTATGAATAAGGGGAAGCCGAGAGCCAAATTTAAAGAACAAAAAGAAAATGGGTTTAGAAAAATTAAAAAAATTGCACAGCGAAAAATAACTCCACTTAATTAAAGCATAATCACTCCATACATGTATTGTTAGTGACTATTTGCATTAGCCCTAATTTACGATATTCATGAACCCGCAGATTGTGATTAAGTCTATGATCTTGAACTTAAAATAGCATGTTAGGGTGTTAAACCAGATGCACGAATACAATTATCGGCAAAGAAGGTATGGTTTTCATACTTCTAATAGTTTTTTTCCTAATGGGGGTTGGGGCTAATTAGCCATCTTCGTTGTGCACCATTTGTGCACAGGGTTAGTTCACTGGCATTTTGTTAGTCTCGAAATCTGATTACCGGTTAGGTTAAGGTGGATTCGTTACTAGTGTGACTCGAGTGATACGTGTTCCGTTTATCTTATTTGTCGCTTTTCACCTATCGATTTCCCTGGCGAAGGTGAACGTGTTTTCCCCTGTCTGTACTAGTCTGCTTATTTTCCATCGAAGAATAGTGTCATTTGAAAGCCAAATATTGATTGAACGTCTTGCGAATAACAGAACACGGTGGGAACTTGTTTAATTCACTAGCTATTTTCATAACCGTAGTAACGACTTTACCTTGGAGTTGAAGATCTTCACTCCATTATAACGTTTATTTAACATAACGCAAGGTAGCGCCACTGGCCAGTTTTCGAGTACATGGAAAGCTGTTATTAAAAACCGCTCACTCCAAGTGGTACACCTACAAGATTTTTACGACTTAGTGTGATAACTAGCCAGTATATAGTGACATGTGTTTTTTAATACTGATATCAGTATGTTTAGTGACATTACTATGTTAACGTTAGAGATATCACTATACAGGCATATATTAGGGCACTATGACATTTTTGGTCGCTTTACTGGTCAGAATAACGTACTTTATGCCACAATTCAATTTAGTCAGACCATACTGGAATTCAGGGGGCAAGTTGTTGATTTATTAGTCTAAAGGTCGTATGATCTAATATACATATTTAAATTTATTTGACAGATGGTAACATCATGTCTTGTAAAAATGTGACGTTATTTGGGATTCAAATTTGACGTCATTTGATACGGAAATATGACCGTATTTTTTATTCCTTTTTATCCAAATTAATTAACATGATGCAGAAGTGGGAGGAAGAGTTGAAAATGTTCCGAAATATGCCGTTGTGACCACCTGTTGATATTGAGGCTCGGTCGTGATTGCATGCAGTGGCACATTAGGTCCTCCATGACGCATTAGGTTTTGAAACAATTTTTTTTATAAACGCCCGTGATCACGAAACTGGTTTTGATTTGGGGCCTGCGTCGCATATCGACCGTGTTTGCTTAATTGCTATCATGTCCGATGTTTGATTTGCGGAAATTGTGAGCTGCATTAGCAGCGCATAATTCGCTATTAATTACTTGGGCTAATTTTCCTCGGCGCTCCTTTCAAAGGCTCCGATGCAACGTAGTGTATCCAGTAATTGTTCGCCAACCACCGAGAGTTATTGCGAATCTTTGATTATTAATTAGGGAACGGTGTAATTTCCTCCATGCCTTTATTCACGCTCGTGGTCATTCAGGCTGAACGAAATGGGGAAATGTCATTGCTGATGTACAAAGTCGTGTTTCTATATGCCCGAAATTTGAATGGTCACACAATTATTTTTATTAGCTTAATGCGTACTACAAAGTCGATACGCCCACGCTTGACAGTTGGTTAATTTCAATGGCTAATTTCCGGTTTTTTGAGAAATGGATAATGCAGGTAATAATGGCCAGCGGTGCCAATCGATGAATATAGAATTTTTTCTATGTGCATTTCAAGTTCGATCTTGTCAACAATTCTGACAATGGGGTATTTTTTGTATTTCCTGTTCCCTTTCTTTCTCTCCCACGTCCATATTTTCCTTTCTCTGTAGTGGGTTACGTCACATAATGGATCCAGAAGAAAACTAACAAAGCCGCCTTAAAGTAAATAATTGCGGTGAATAATACAATAATACAATACACATACTGATATGTGGTTATATTAGTAAAACGTTTAGTGATATCACAAAGCATATTGATATCAGTAGACCTAAAAACACTGGCACTATAAAATTATCATACATATTTCACTACGCATACTGATGTCAGCAGCCAAAAAAACACTATAAATAATTATATCAGTAAAGAAGCATATGTCCATCTTTTTCACCATTGGATGTCCAATTCGGACGTTAATTGGCTAGAAGGGCTAGGGACCCCTAAGGTCGGTTTTCTGATGGATGTCCATTATGGATGACCCCATATTATCGTTGAGTCGTCATGGAAACTTGTTGGAGAATTATAGCTTGCGAGGATCTGTTGTTGCCAATTTGCCATAAAGTCGCCAGATGATTTCGCAGCTATCGGCAGTCTAATAATTGCGTAATGTATCATTTCGTTTTGCAGGATTCCCAGTGATCTAAATTTTAAGCGGTTTTCAAAACGCCCACTGGTGACGCACGTCCACCCACGCTCGACGGATCACATAGTTGAAGGATGCGTGGGATTTAAAATAAACGGTGTGGGCGAGTTCGTAGGAAATAAAACAAGTAAGTAACCAAAGGCGTATAAGTTCTTTGAATTCAGAGCAACCTACTACATGCATTATATTTTCCCTATACGGTAATCGCATTTGTTATTGTAATAATTGATGTTTCTACCCCAGTTCTCTCTTGCTACCTGTGTTTGCCTACGTCAAGGGGCAGATCACTCAATACATGCACGCGAAACATATTTTGCGCAAAATAATTTGTCCAAAAAACTAGGTTCAATACTTAATCAAATTTTGCCTCGTTAATATATTTTTTTTCATCGAGATTTATAATGCTCCATTAAGCACTTATTTAAATTGAGGCATAAAATTTGCAAAATCAATCAAAGTTTGCCAAATTATAGATAACCATTTCTTCTTGCGGATTAGCATATCGCATATTTCTTGGACGTGGATTACTAGCATGGTATTTTTAATCGTACGTCAAATGTAAAATGCCTCAAACTTCAATGCTTTGCTGACAGTCAAGCGCTTTAATTCAACAGGCCGTAGCTAACATTCAAAAGAGAATTTGTTTAAAAAATTCACAACAATTTTACAAACCTCGATCTAAAAGAATGCCCACCATGGAAAAAAACAAACATTTTTTTCTTTAAATACGTATTATAATTGTTAAATTTATTTTCCCCAGTGTAATTTCAATATAATTTAATTTTTAAATTTTTTTCTAAATATATGTGACGTTTTGAAATTATAAAAAATAGCTCGGACCCTAGTGGACTACAAATTCTATACGGGTAAGAATGCATTTAACAATTATAATAAGCATTTGAAGCAAAATGTATTTTTTGCCTGGTATGCATCCTTTTGGCACCGCCTTAAGCAATTATAAATCAAATTCACTGGAGATTTTCGAAACGAACATTGCGAGCTCAAGCTTGATAACCTTCTGAACCCTTGGAAAATCCTTATTAAAACGCTGAAAATAGGGTCAAATAAGAAATTCCAATTACACGTATATCGCCTCGGCTTGGAAGGATGAACTTTCTCATATGGTAGTGCAACCTAAATCGTTAAAATCAGTGCCTGGCAGGCTTCAAATGGATATTAGGGATGACGTCCCATGGGCATGCCCTTGCTGGAAAAGAGTTGAAGGACAGTCATCCTGGGCATACTAAACTATGGATTTTCTGTTGCTTGGCATGCAACACATGAGGGTCAGGTGAGCTCCCATTCGCTGTCCTTAATTTATGACGCACTTAAAACGAACCCGTTCCTACGCCTTCGCCCCCAACTAGTCCCCACCCAAATAACTTTCAGTAATTGAACCTTGTTTACACTTCGTTTCTATTAGTCCCCGAAGCATAACTTTAATGTGTCAGAATATCCCTCCGCGCACCCCTTTATGCATGCCAATTAAGCGCTCATCATCTTCTCCGTCATATTCGATATCATCATCATCTTTAATGCCCACTCTCCCGAATTTCGTTAATTTATTTCGGACGATCGATTTTGGGCTAGACGAAGTTTGCTTCACGAGGGACAATCTCTAAAGTTCCTTGACTCGATCAGAAAACCGTCTGGTGACGTCATTGATGCCGGCTTGTGACGTCAGAGGCTGACGTTGCTGATAGTGGATCGGACGTGACTTTTTTCTCTCTCATTGATGATCATTGGATTGAAACTTGCGTCACGGGGCATGACGTCATGTAGGAAGGTTGTTTCGTCATTGTTTGCCTTCTGGCTCAAACGCTATTGTGCTGGACTGGCCTTTTTTGTGATTATCCATAAGAGATCCATAAAGCTCTCAATAAAGCCGACAGTCCAGTACAGGCCAGTACAAATACACCGAAATGTGGTGATATTAGTAGAATGTTTATTGATATTACTAAACATGCAGATATCAGTGGTCGAAAAAAACACTGTATGTAGTGATAGTACTTTGAAATAATTATAAAGATTTCACTAAGCATACTGATGTCAGTAGTCGAAAAAATCCATGTTTAGCGGTATCAGTATAGAATCATATACTGATCTTTTCACTAGGGAAATTCTTTTGTGCACTTCACTTATAATCTAGTTCTTCCTTTATTAATTTATTGGAAGTATTACATATAATTAAGGAATACTATTAAGGGAAATTGCTAGGAGAATTTGTTGAGAAAGCTATATTACAAATGACGGATTCTTGTCCGCTTTTCATTGCGACTTTTAATTCATTTATTTAGGCCTACTGAGCATGATTATTATAGGAAGCTCGCAAAATTCAACACCAGTCTTTAATATTCCTTATAGCTAGGCCTTTAACAAATGTAAGGTCAGGATATAAAATGCAGTTATTTATTTTCATCATTTTCCCCCCTCATAACTATATATGAACAAAATGTGAACAAAACAAATAGCGTGGGAATACTTTTTATTTTAATCTATCTGCATATTTTGCTTTAAAGATAGGTTCGTTGTTTACGCGTCTGTGAGCATTTCTGTACATTCATGTAAATGTAACCTTGACCCCGTTTCTCCTTTCTTGAGTTTTCCTCAAAAACCAAGATGGGTCACTGATTCCTGACATTGCGTGCAACTCCCCAGATGGCGTTAGCGAGTGGTAGCGTGGCAGACTTGTTATATACATGTATGGAATAAAAACTGATATCATAATCCCCCTTACATCTACTGCCCTATGCCCATATTAAATGGCGTTTCTATTCTAAAATATCTTGTTATAAATAACGTATCTTTTACGAAATTCTGCTTTCAACACCCGGTTATTTATAATGACGTCATCGGAGGAAATTGTTAACAGACCTTATTGTTCACGATTTTCGAACATTAAGAACTACGCAAAGGGATGCCCACCATGCAAAAAATACACGATTTTGTTTATTATACAATTGTAATTGTTAAATTTATTTGGTGCAATGAAGTATTTTTTTATACTTTGAAAATGTCATTTTCATGTATAACAAATTAAATTAACTTGAAAAAAGCTATGTAACCTCTGATGCATATCTTCGGATGTTTCATTGAAAGGAAAAACGCATAGTATTTCTCAACTATATAAGTAAATGGACGTTTTCAAATCCTAAAAAATAAATCAGAACCTGGTGAATTCTACACGTAAACAAATAAATTTAGCAATTTTGAAACAAATGTGTAAGCTTATTCTGGGGCATCTTTTTTGGGTCAAGCATAAATTCGATGAGAACAACCAAATTGCTCTAAAATGACGTTATGTTTACTTACCAAATAATTAAAGCGTCAGCTGTTTTTGATTCCTTTTAACGCAATTGTCTCACACGAAAACGCCATCTTGTGGGGCGAAAGGTGACTAGACTATGTAGACTTTGGATGCGTTGGTGGGGGTGGATGTTTTACGATGATTACGAGGGACACAACCATAAATATTCGTTACCCCATTAAAAATCATCCACTTCCTATACCCAAACGCGTTAGCCGGCTGGAGGCCAAAAAAATCACTCGCCCATGAAATTACTAAGCTACCGAAATCAATTCCTGTCATGATGGCTTCTTACGAGCTGTAAGGGTGTCTCAAGATTCAAGAAGGATTAAGGGGGATCTCGGTCGGAGATGGCATAGGGGAAAAAAGCTCCCATTTTTCGCTGAGAGCACTTTTTTCTAGTTATTTGCACACAATCACTTCGAATTTGCTATACTGTATTATGTGAAACGTTAGCATTCGCCCCGTCAGCAGCAATTTATTTTAGCTTTTTCTTCAGTCTTCAGGACTTTCCGAAAGACTTCCCTTTGAAGCCTAACATCGCACAAGAGGGCATTTCGGGTGGTTGTCCAGTTATTCCTACGGAATTTTTTAAATGTTTGGAAAGAAGCAAAAACTGGTCATGAGAAAGATTTGAAATCGATTCCGAGGCTCCTCCGATGGGTAGTTGGAGTACGTCCATTGAAGATTTCCTTGGTTGTTTTTTTCGAATGCAAGAGTTTAAGCTCCTGAGTACAGTGAACCCTGGTGAAAAGATCAGTATATGATTCCATACTGTGTATATATACATTTTTTTAGACTGCTGGCATCAGTATAGGCTATAATAC
>JAQIXS010004413.1:0-15217 GCA_034700785.1 Rossiulus vilnensis
GTCTGAGGCTATAGCATTTCATTTACTAAAGTTATAAGGAATAATTGGATCGTCCTAAAACTTTTGTCAGCCACTGTTAGGCGATGTCAATAGATGATCTTTTACAAGGCCATATTCAATATTTCCACCCAGGTTTTTAGTTGTTTCAATAAAAAAACATCTTTCGAAACATCTTTTAAATTGATCTGAAAAATACGTTCGTTATTTTCCAGAACAGTTCAACGATTAAAAAAAACCCGTGAAAATAGGACTGAAAACACCAATGATCTGCAGACAACCTGGTATTCTATTTAGGAAATGTAGAGGCTATTAGAAACTGTCTTTTCCAAATTCCACAACCCAATCAGAAGTCTGACGATAAACAGCCCTACTTAAAATCAATTTCGAATCGCAATATCCACAACAACAAAGATGATTTTCGCAAAATGTGCGCCAGACCAGTGTAAGACCGGTGAAACGGGCCCAGCTTACAAAACTCAAATTTTCCATGCTTGCGAGCTGCTCGTAATCGTCAGCTTCCGGCGCGATACCGTCGCCATCAAATAACAATTGGACGCCTAACGGGCCCCTTCGCATTCAAAAATTCATTTCGGAGGCATTTAGATGCAGATTTGAGCTAAATGAAAACTCCGTTGTTGCATCCCACCCAGCTCTTCAGACGCAAGCTGGCACGCCGCATTGTGATTAAGCGGAAGTCGCTCCGGATTTGAATTAGAAGAGGCGCAGAAAAGCAGGCAGGCAAGCAAGATCAAGACAGGGTCTCTTGCCTATCGCCAGCTACAAATTGGACGCCACGAACAATGCCTTCTACTTCGTTCCACATTGTTTTACGCGCAGCGTTGAAGATGACAAAAGGATTTTCGACCGAAATTAAAAAGGGGTTCCACGCAACTGTCAAATGATGAGATGTTGCACGAAGAGAAAGAAAGAAAACGGAGAAGAGGAAGTGCCACCATTGGGACAACCTCCCCGAAATGATGACCAGCGTTCACCAAGATCCAGTGATGGTGGTTAGCGCCAGTTTAACCACTCTGGTGGCATCGCAGGAATGCGACCAGAACGACGAAGACAGCTTCTGAGTTTGCGCCGAAGCATCACAAGCTCGTTAAATTTCCGTGCGGGAATACATCAAAAAAGAAGCCGCATGAATGTCGAGGTAGAACATTGTCTTTTTCCTACACAACAACATAATAATGAAGACAACAAAAGGGTCGTCCGAAAAGACGTAGTGCTCTTTTCACGAATTACATTTCAGCAAATTTTAACTGATTACGTTTAAAGTTTGCCAAACCTGCTACATTTAGTGATGATGAAGCAATTGAGACACTAAGCCACCGATTCAAGGGTAAAATGATAAATATCATTAAAGCGAACAGGGTCGTATGCAAAGGGGGAAGGTGAAACCCCCTACTCCTGTAGAAAAAAAGAAGAAACAAAAACAGAATAACCCTCATTTTGAAATGCTGCACACGGGCTTGAAAGCAGCCCTTAGTGAGGAGGACGTGAATAAAGGTTATTTAATTTGCATCCATGGAACCAGGTCAGTGTTTCGAAAAACATGTTTTCGAAGCTAGTTTTTAAAAACCTGGACGTCAAAATGAAGGATTGAATGACATAAACGCGCAGCTGCTCTGCTTGCCACGAGAGAAGAGGGTGTTTTGAACATTAATTGAGAGTGCAATACGTGGGGCACATACATGTACGTTTTCTTTGCACAATTCGTGGCACTTAATAGATTAAATATTGGGAAAATTTCTATAGAAAAACAATTGTTTAACCAAGTGCTCGTTTTTGTTTTCGTAATTAAATGTTTGATCTTGTTGTTTGAACGAAATCAAATTACTGCTATCTATATTTTTCTTTATATTTTAAACTATTCAGTTTTTTCCCTCTCCTGAAAAGTTGATTTTGTGGCACTTACTACGTTATGATTTAGCGCCCTTCAGATGTGGATTTACAGAGTTTAGTATCAACCACCCCAACGCCAAATCCACTTAAATCGTTTAATGAAATAGCCCATGATATTGTTCACTGGCTAAATTCACTAATTTTGAGGATAGGGCATTGAATTACACAGTATAAAGCAGATCATTTGCTCCAATGCATGGGTCACCCAATTGCAGTTAACAAATGCAAGTATGATTAAGGCACGCATGAATTGGTAAAGAAACGTTTTCAATAAGCGCACACAAGAAAAAACAGCCCCCAATGTAAAGCAGAAAAAATTGTAAATTTAGTGGACATCGCATTATGCATGATCGAAAAGAGAGGGGGTTCTTGGCACCACAATGAAAACGAGTTTCAAAACCTGAATGCCAATGTCCTCGTAAAAATCGCCAGGGTTAGGGAAAACCAGCTTGAGTAATGAAAGAGTCCAGAAACCTGAACGAGCAAATTTCTCAGTAATTGGACGAATTGTTAACCGCGCGGTATAACAAAAATTAATAAGTTCATGTTAGGTAAATGATTTCTTTAAAGGGATAAATGCCGGCTTAAAACAACAACAACCACAGGATTTCGATGGCATAATACAACCTGCTGACGAATTAAAGCAAAGTAAGGGCATTTAAAAAAACTGTCTAAATGCGTAGTCATGGATTTTTTCTGAGCTATTCCTAACCAAGGCAGAAAAAAAAGTAATGGCCAGATGTGCATGTATACATAAAAAATCCTTTAAAACTAACAATTCGTAGAAATATGGTTAAAGAAACAAGAGTGATATATAACAAGTTGCCTCAAAAGGCCAACCAATGTCCTGTTTCCCCTTGGTTTATTTTTCATATTACGTTTCACGGAATGTAAAAAGCAGCAATAATTTCCCTTTATATATAAAAGAGGGCTATATATAAGATAAAATAAGAGTACTAAATGTTTGCTTTCATTTATGTTTACACCGGATTTAGCTAACAACCAATGTGCCTAAAATAATAATAAAACACTCTTTCTCTTTGACTACGAACAACAACAAAATTTAGTCCATTATTCATACACTTCAATACTTAGAAATAAATTAAGTTACTTTTTTCCTCTTCCCCAACTCCGCATCTCAAAGGGCATTTAAAACATTCATTGTTAATATTCCCAGACAAATTAAATGCCATTGGTTTTCCAAGTTGTGTTACACGTGTCTCAGTCATACGAAAGTAGGGCATTTGCATGAATTTAATTAGAGATGCCCTGAATTAAATAACAGGATAATTTATCAATGGATTAAAGAGACTGTGCCCGATTAAAATAATTCCATCGAGTACCACCCCCAGAGACCAAAACCGCTTTTTTCTCAATTACTGGAACGGCGTTATCTGATTGGATGGGCTCCGCTTTGCTTGGGATTTGCACGTTTGGAAAGAGATTAATGATTTCTAAATCCAACAGGATACACTCAAGCAGCTGGTGCAGACAGATTTTCTGGGCATGTTGGTCAGTGTAAAAAAAATGAAAAATGCATGTCGGGGTTAGTCGAGGGCCAATATTGGTTCGGAGCGGGCGAAATTTCGGGGCGTTTCGGCTTTTCCGTTACATTATTCCTACCCAAAACCAGTGACACTGATCAATATTGGTGGGGTAAAACAATTATTCCCAAACTTGTAATCTGTCAATTCCGACGAATACACAAACACTGCGACAGCCCCAGGAACTATTAGGGTGAGGTAACAACTGCACACAACAATGACACAGAGTAAAAAAAAACCACAGGAGGAGCAGCCCCAGGGGTAAAGCACTGACAAAAAAGCAGTCCAAATCCCACCCCACCACACCTACTCGAGAAGTATTTGTCAGTAATTAGTGGACGTACGAAACGCACGCCAGATCGACATTTTTTTTTCACTTCCAAATTGATGATAAGATTAAATCGGCATCCCAATCCGCTGGCTTCGGGATATTTCTTAAATCGCAACACATTTTGCATGCAGATTGAGATTGCAAGGAGGGAAAGAAGTGCCAAGCTGCTAATGCCACGAGTAATTAAAAACAGAGTGGATGGCCAACACGAACATCCATCTTTCATCAGGCTACAATTTCCGAAAATAAAAGTGACAAATAAATATTTATACAAGATTGCAGATTGGGAGGAGTTGGCTGAATGTACAATTGGCAATTAGGGCTGGGGAAGAAATGAGTAAAGTAAAGGAGTGCAATTAAGCGAGCAAGTAATTAAAACTAAGGTGCAACGGAATGGATTCAACTGCCTTTGTTCAGTCATCCCGAGCAGTTAGCAAAGTTCATTAACATTTTCCCGGATCAATTATAAAAGAACTGGATTGATTATCCCCTGTGATTTGATTGCGAAATCACGCACGCAAGAATTAATATTCATCCAAGTCCCATCTTTATCGCTCACGCTAAAAACCTTCCGAAAAAAATGTACACATGGGACTTTTTATTTTCAAAAGCAAAAACTAGACCCCAGTCACCCTACAGATAAAAGTTTAAATGAACGTGCAATCAAAATACGAAAGATTGTTGCTTGCATGATTTGCTAAAGTAAAATCAAGCATTTTTCAAGGAATTAAAAATATATTGGCTTTTACAAAGTTCGCACTAAAATTTACAAAATTAATTTTGCGACTTTCTCTGACCAACAAGTAAACAAGATTTCCTATTTTACCTAATTTTCCAGCAAAAACGGAATTTTCCCTGGCCTTTTTTTCTCTTCCCTGACTTCCTCTGATTATCTTGCATTTAGCATGTGACATTGTAACACAATTTCAAGGTCACATTCTAAAAGCAGCATTGGGTAACTCTTGGATACTCAGAATAGTCAGTTGTTCCACAACTTTTCAAAGGCTTTAATCACTCACGAAGACGCTGGAATATGATACGAGGTGATTATAAACTTAGTTCACTAAAAGTTGATAATTCTGATCACAAAGTGCGAAATAACAACAATGTTATCCATCACGTTTACTCATCTGCAATGTATTAATAATACAAAATAGGAAAATTTTAGTTTTTAGCTCGAAAGCTGATATGTAAATCGCAGAACAACAGCCACTGGAATAGGCCTAGTCGGCAATGAAATTTATTAATAAAACTGAATTACGTATGGAAACAACCGAGGAAACGAGATACACGTTGCCAAGACGACGCAAGCAGGTAGAAATGTGACAAAATTATGCAAACATAATTCGTCGTAGATGAGAAGAGGAGCTCCTCTATCCGAAAGCTATGCAAATTCGGCCCCAGCTTTTATAGTTCTTAACGAGAGGCAGACCCGTAGAGCAATGCGGAGGATTTAATAACATCTCTTTAATGCTACAAGCCGGGAATATACAAATCAAATCAATGAAAATCGATCGAAAATAAAATAGTAGTGAAAATGCGTGTAACCAAATCTGCTACGTTTTTGCTATTGCAGCAGCAGCAGCGTAAATATGCCTCCCACTAGACTAAAGCCAATTACTAAACAAGTGGATAATTAAATTCTAATAACCTGTAAAATTCCCGTACTATAAAGCTGCGCTAGTATGGGCATTCCGTAATCACGTGATTGTTTATTCGCATTAATAACACAAATTGCAACAATCTACAATGAATATTTCAAGGAAAATCTGAAAATTTAATGGGTATGAAAAATCCTCCATCTGTTTATATTTGAAGTGTCATGCCCTACATAATAATTCAACAATGTCACGATTAAGTATTCATATATACTAAACGATTCCTTTCAATTATACGCAGTGCAGTAAATTAGTCATCTCTTAATGCATGCATAAGACTACTGAATTCGCAGAATGTTGCAAATTAAGAAAAATGTGAGTGAAATACGATTTACTGTTTGCTTTTCTAGTTTTTTGTTAACTGTGCTGTTGTTTGCAGTTGTATCTGAATATACAGAAACATTTAATTAAATTTCAATTTGATTTTTACAAAATCAAACAATAGACAAGCTTGAATTCTCGAATTCGCCGAATGTTGCACATTGAGAAAAACATAAGTTAGGCACGATTTATCATGTACCTCTAATTTTATTACATGGAAATCGTCCGCATATATCAGTACTCAGAAATGGAGTGAACAGATACCATCAGCATCTTAATACCAGGTGACTCAGAAGATTATTACAAAAAGTTAATCCAGATACTAGTCAGTATTTTTTCCAGTCATAGGAGCCCAGTCACTAACGTCATGCAATTTTTTTTCAGTAGTGTTAATGAGCCCATCCATATCTCCGTTTTGGCAGCTGCTCGCCTATAATGGCGATGTTTCATTCATCTGATATCCATCGACGTGTTATCAAAACGTTTTCAAGGCAGATTGGCATACCAGAAGACAAGGATTAATAGGTTCACGGACCTCAGGATGCCAATTTTATGGATGAACTTCAAAAAAATACCAGATTTGTTCATTAGTGCTTGATGATACCAGTAACAAATCTTCTATTGCTTGGCTTCGATTGCAACGGTTGATTGCTTGGACTCAACGAATCCATTTTACAAAATGAAAGGAATTTTATTATCATGAACGTTTTCAAAGTGGGCAACTGGGCAAACTCAGAATCCCAATGAAATAAATCGCAAGAGAACAAGATTACTGAAATAAACCAACCCCATTCAACTTCTCTTGAAAAATGAAAAATAATATTATCTGAAGATATAAAAATGTGGGCAATCTGTCAATTTTGAAATTACCTGGCAGAATCAGTCAATTGGCGCAGCTTACGCAGACTTCACGGAGCCAAAATGAAATGCACATTTCGCACCCTCAAGAAATACAAATCACCAAATACTAATTGGCTCCTTCCAAAACTATAAATCGTCTAGCTCCTAACGAGCTCTTTGACGGGTTTTCATTCCAAAAGGATCAATGACTAAAAAAGGAGTCGATTTTATCACCAACGTAATGGGGTCTTCAGAGGAGAAAAAAAGGCAATGAGGAAAACGCTAATCTACAGTCACGCTAAGTCGTGATCTAACCTAATGAGGAATAACTGAGAAACATAACTCCCGCTAATGAAGAGTCAAAGAATCCCCAGGGTTCAAATTGGGATCGCAACCTTTTAATATTCAATTTATGCCAATCAGGGAATTGACCTATTTAAGTGCCGTGTTCTATCAGAACTGGAGCGTGTTCACCAGAGACAGTTTAAATTAATAAGGAGGTGAATGCGTGCATTGTCGTTTTCAATTTGCTGCACGTCCAAATGTCAATGAAGTTTAGAAGATCTAAACCTGATGCATCAGAATTACTCTCAAGATGTAGTATAGAAAATACATGCGAAATAAACATTCCTAACTTAAAACGGCTCTGCCATCTAATTTTCGATAATAACTAGCACACCAGAATTTGCTTATTTAATTATCTCATATTATGACGATATCGAACTATCCGATTCCTGCTACATTTAGCTATCGTCAGAGGAAGCAATCAAGGTCCATCATAATATAGAAATTGCCACAACAGCTTGCAAAGTCAAAACAGTTAATCTACAGGCAGCCAAGGTAAATGCCCTAAATGTATTAACCCCAACACAATAAGAGACAATTTGATAACCATCAAATAAAATAATGTATAAGCTTAGTCGAAGCAACAGCAAAAAACAACAACATTCCGTGTGAAGAGATTGACATTTCAGAAAATAAAATCTGATAATTTATAAGCTGTCAGCAGAAGAAGCTGAGAGGTGAGATTAGAAATCACAACTGCCACTGACTGGATTATTTACAAACTAAGAAATTAATTTAGTTGACTGCTGCACGTTCATTAAATTTTAGTAGAGAGAAAGAAAATTCCAGGTGCGACAATATTATCAGACCTCAACGTGGGCGATTAACAGACGCTGATGAGTTCATTATGTTTTAGGAGGAGAACAAAAATATCCAGGTGTAATAATATTATCAGACTGCCACATGGGCGATTAGCAAACGGCAAATGCCATTAAAATTTTTAAAAGCGCATGAATACCAGTTTCTGTAGCGCAAGTATTTAAATTGGCGATATTAACATCATGACTGCATTTTAGGAAGCTATTTTTGTTGTAATTCGTTTGTGATAGACATTAACGATACATAGTTGTATATTATTTCTGCAGTTTAAAAAGTAAAATAAATCAAAACATCGAAGTTATCATTGGGTTTAAATTAAAAGTAACATTTGAAAATATTACCTATTACTTAGAAATATGCAGAATGGTAAAATGGTTTCTGGATATAACCAAAATCTATTAATAATTCAGAGAATTATAAATTCCTGCCAAAGAATCACCCAACATGATATTTTTATGTTCATACTTAGTTTAACTGTTTTCGATCCCTAATGCTGATAGTTACACTTTTCATGCAAAGAACTTAATATAACAAGATATGCACTATTTCACACTGTTTCTGAAAGTGTGTGCTGCAGGATATTCCGAATTTTATTTGAGGAAAACATGTATGCCCTAGGTGTGAACTGAGAAAGTTTGCGACCATAGGAATATGAGAATAAATACAACAAAAACAATTTTTTTGCTATATGTACCCAGTTAATAAGCATTGCACAAGAAAACAAAACTATCCATCTAGTTGGAAAAAAACGTAGTTTGTTTTTCAATTACATTAAACTTGTTCTTTACTCAAATGTATATTTCTTACGTGGAAAAACCAGCGATAGACTCTACTGCCATGCGGATTAATATAGAATTGAAAATAGTTTCCTACCTGTTAGATGACTTCCCGAGAATTCAAAGTCGTCGTCCTGATCCCAATGTTTTAATGAAAGATTTGTAAGTGGGGTTGCATTGGCAAACTCAAGATTTGCAAAATGCCAGTCGAGCACTTGACGATCCCGTGAAGATAAATACACGTCACTAAAATGGAAAAACATTCAGGAACGAATTCAAAAGTGATCGCATTGCTAAAGAACGAAAATATCAATGTTCGAAGTAATTTTCCTTCCACAATTCTCTAATCATATTCCATCGCATTGGTTAAAACTACCATCGGATTTTGCATCGTAAGGAAATTTGCACAATAGTCATCAAATACTATATACTAGACAATGACAGCTACTTTATCAATAACTGCCAGAACCGTGTCATTAATCTAAAGCATAAAACATCTTTTTAATAGTTCGGTAATTATCAGTACTAATGAGTTTGTTAGTTAAATATTTATTTAAAATACTGTACTTATTGAAAGTGATTTTACCTTGGAGGTGAAGCTTCCAGTTCTTGAAGCTTCTCCTCAATTTCTTTTTGCTGCTCAAAGAGTTGGTCGAACTCCTGTGAAATAAAAAAGATAGTTGCTAAGAGTTGTTATTTAGGAAAAATATAAAGAGAAAAAGAAATCCTTGTATTATATCGGGGAATCCTTCACCAAAACAGCTAAAAACACAAAGACAGTTTATAAAATCCAGCTATTTACAGTCACACAGAGCCGAATGAACTTCATTCCTGATTTTCCAGGATTGGATAAACCATTGCTGCTCATTGCAAATAAATTTCACAATCAACTACAAAGTAAGTAAATGTCAAGCACTGCCAAACATCACATACAGGATTCTCCATGTAACATTTACAGATCATGAAGTTCCAAATCTTCATTTCTAATAATTATTCACGAAATTTATAAATGGCTTAAGGAACCACATTAATTAGGATTTCTAATCACTAGTATGTCATCAATTTATACGTGGTAATTTTCAACTGTCATCCTTGTCTGTAATTGTTTACCTCTCATTCTATTTAGCACAGTGCTGCCCAGCAGCATCCTTGCCTGTACTCATGGATTAAACACAATTACATTTAAAGAATTAAACATGCATTTTCAGCCAGATGTACTCGAATTGGAGGTACAGAGCAGTGTACCACAACATAGCCCTGGATTCGAGTTAACAAACTGACTTGTTTAAGGCACAAATGCGTTTAGGGTGAAATTTTAAAGAGAACATTTGAACTGTAACATTTTTAAAATAAAAGTAAAACAAACTAGTGAAGAAATTCCTAAAAACACTTAATAGGAACTAGTATATTTGAAATTGTGATATTTTGGAAGCAAAATTTTGCAGACAATATTCATCGAGCACTACAACGTATTAGCTAGATATTACGGAGCAAACGGGCAAATTTCAAAGAAATTAAAATTGCTAAAGTGATATAAAGCCAATTTGATGGATAAGAGATTTCCCAAAACAAGTGAATATTGTACAACTTCATACAAACGTACCTTGCAAGCAGCATTCAAATCTCTTAATTTGCTGCGCAAGCAGAATTCTTGAGTGATATCTTTTGGTTGCTTCAATTCACTCAATTCCTTGTGTTGCTTATGCAACTCAGAAACACGTTCTTTAACATCCAGCATCTATAAATTAACGGTAAAATTCAAAGATTGTTAGACTAAGGAAATAATTAAGGAATGGCATAGAGAATATTGTGCAGTATCCAACAGTAAGGATGTTGGAATATTGAAGGAAACCTTGACCATTTTGCCAAAGAAACAATGGGAAACTAAACCAAAAACATTTCTGCTTACCTTAAACTGGTTAGCTTTTAGCTTCTCCTGTAATTCGAGGATAGCTTTAAGATGCTGAATTTGTTTCTCTTTAACATGCTTGTCTTGCAGCCTAATTACATAAATTTGAATTCAACATGAGAATACAGATATCTTCATCATACGAGTAAAAGATGTTAAAACTATGAAATACCAACTACTCACTTAATGACCCATTCCAGTGCTTGGCCCAGCGACACAGCTTTGTTACTGATATAATTAAAATCCAAATGATGTGACAGGTATGACGTTGCCTCCAGCAGGCGATTGAATTCCCGCTCCACCATTTCGTCCTTATCTTTGGCCACCTGGGATATAAACTACTCATTGGTTAGGGTATTCCTTAACCAGAACGATAGTCAGACTGCTTTAATGCCTGTATCTGAAATAGGCATAATCAACTTTATAATGTGATCAACTTACAGTGCTTCCATTGGACTCGTATAGAGGGCACTTTTGCTTTATTTTCTGCAGCTCCATGTTAATCTGGCGACTAAGAACAGTAACGGGATTGCCACCTAACCCAGTTACGACCATTGCTCCAAGGTCCGCTATGTAATTTCCCTTGCGAAATGTAGCAATACGGCCTCCAACACGATCCTAAGCACAATAATATGCATAAAATAAGCACCAGTGAACTTATGCTAACATTAGGGAGTTTGCAGATCATGTATGGGGAAAAGTTGTACAATTAATTGAGCAACTTACTCTAGCTTCTAAAATCACAACTTCCATTCCAAACTGAGTAAGCTGCTGAGCTGCAGTAAGGCCAGAGATTCCAGCACCGATTATGATGACACGTCCATGCTTTTTAACTATTTGTTAAAATAATAAATTACTTCAGTTAGCTTACAAAATCCAATCAATATGCTGGTGCTGCATTATGCTGGTTAATTACCTGGCGGCTGTTTCAGGCGTTTAAAAACACCAAAATTGAAGTATCCATGGCGTTCGAGAAAAGCATGTATTCGCATGACGAGAGGCCCATCACTGTTATAAGGTGGTTCAATTTGAGAAAGTGCATTTTCAAAAATTAGCTGCTGCTTGGGATTCTCCAACCACAATTGCAACTAAACCAATAAACAAACAATAGGTTTTCAAGATTGCTCAATTGAATGCCATGGCATATTTATTAACATGATCTGCCTTACCAATCTATTTCGAATGTGGACAAATACTTTCTGAGACTGTGGAGGTCCTTGTGCCAAATCTGGAAAGCAGGCTGCCTCTTGCGCAGTCATTTTGTCAAATGGCAAACGACTCTGAAAAGCTGCACCCTCGAGTCCGGTCGGGTCGTCATGTTCACTGTCTTCTTCTTCAATTTCAGGGATTTTTGACGGGGTTGCTCCAGGTGGTGCTGGCTTTTCGGATTTGCTGGCACGAGAAGCTTCTTCATCAGACACAAACTCCTCTTCAGAGAGATTAGCCAACTTCTCATCCATTTCCTTGTATTCAACCTTCATCAGGTATAAATAAATGCATAGTTATTAATGCGCAACACACAGAAGCACTTTTAAGTAGTGCAAACAATCCTCCATGATTGTTGTTTGGAAAAGAAATGGCTTGTGGTAAGAAATCAAAGTATTAATATTTTTTGGATAGAATAGGCCAACTCATGTATCCATGGCACAGGATGTAACTGTGACAGTAATACAATTCAAACTACAATCACTTTCACAACTTTTGCAGAAATGTTTACATAGTTGAACACAATTGACACTGATTCTGATGTCTTGCTACATGGGTTAAAAGAGATAATCTTAAATTTTAATATGTCTAGTTCATCACCAGTACCTTCAACATTGACTTATTAGCGGGACTTACATGATCATTACTAATGATCGTGTAAGGTAAACTGAAATGGAATGTTGTCCAGTAATGAAAGGAAATTTACTTGCTCGTATACAGCTGGCAAGTAATGCATGAGTAATGAGTGTTGGAAATACCATTATCAATGTTGGCATCAGTAATGATCGCATAAGGATGGATCATGCTATGATTTAATATCGGCACAACTGCCTATCTAGGAGTCAACCATGTTGATGCCTTCGAAATACATTTCAACAAGATCATGGATGTCTCTGAAGAAGGTAGATAAGCAGACCTTACACGTACAATGATCGCGTAAGGTCAACTGAAATGGAATGTTTATCGGTAATTACGTGAACTTCACACCGGTGCACGACTGGCTGTCAGGTAATGAATGCGTAATAATGGTTGGTAATGTCACTAGTAATGATCGTGTAAAGTCCGCTAAACGTGTCACATCTGCGCTTTTCAAAACTCAAAGAGTTTTCATTCGAGGAACCGAAAAGCAATGCAGGCCGTCTGGCATGACAGGAAAAGCTGACAGAAACCACGTGCGTCTCACATGGCCGAAGCGTTCACACGCGGTCGTGTTTACTGGAAGCAACAAATAATAAGCCTGGCCAGTAATAAAGCCTGGCAGTAAGAGCTACCCGAGGGGAAACCTAGCACAAAATGTCCAAAACTGCGCAAAACTGACGATAGTTAGGGCTATTGCCAAACGCCATTCCCGCAGCAACACACGGCTCGAAACGCACACGGCCGCTTATTAACCGCTTATTCGTGAAAAATCCGCACCGCCGTCTGACCACAGCACGATAATTTCAGCGGGCGAAGACTTACTTTGGGTCTTTTTCGGCGACTCATTCTCCTGCCGTGGCTTCCGTCCTGGTCCCTGTGCAGAGTCCTTTCCTGTGGCTGTTGTTCGGAGGTTGCGCCTTCGTTGTCGGGGCCGGGAAACGCGATCGTCCGCTTCACATTTCTCGCCTCCTCGCCGCCAGTTTCGCTCTCTTTGCGTTCGACCTTCGAGCCGGAGGAAATCAGCTTTAAAGTGGGCGTACTGCTCGATGACATTTCATTCACTGCGTGCCGCAATTATTTCAATAATTCACGAATAAACACGCGTGCGCTACCGAACAACCACCCCGCCAGAACAAAAAAAAAACTTTCAAAATGGAAGCTGGCCTTCCAAGGGACCGCTCGAGCAGCCAATGAGCGCGCCGAACGGCGTCACGTGATCGGGGGCGGGGCTTGAGAACAGATGTTAAGAATTGCGCGGGAATAGCTCAGCGCGGTCACCTCCTTTTGTTGATGCTTGCGACGGTGATCTCCTGAGTCCTGATATTGGATATTTCACCCGATTTGGACATTTCCTGAAATTTCTATTCGCTCTTGGGGATGAAGTGCACGATTCCCGAGATCTCCTTGCATAACAGGGAGCCGGTTCTCAGCGTGGATTTCCAGTACGCTGATGGAGAAATTCGGCGCTTGGCAACAGGTGGAAACGATACTCACGTTTTGGTACGTTGAAATCGAAGCCTGAGATTGCTTCTGGATTTCGAAATTCGAGATCAAATTGATGATAATTTCAAACGTTTGAATATTGTCGCCATATGTTTGAGTGTGACATGTTAACAGTAAATGCTGATCAGGATTTGCTTGCGTGTGAAAAACATTTTCAGCCTCATCTTATTTGCATGTAGTTTTATATATTTGTATGAAAAAACCCATTAAATCATCAAATTAAGAAGATTTTGGCCTCTGCATATGTTTTTGAATTTAATTACAGTCTTAAGTGACAGCTGTAGTTCAGTACATCTTTGCACAAAGAGGCCATCCATTAAAGTCCTGGAATTTTCATGATTTTAGATTTCCCCCTCCCGCCTTTCCCCGAACATACTTTAATTGACTACAAATTGTTGCAAGTGCAGTTTGCAAAAGCTAAAGCAATTTTTCAATTCTAGATTTGGTATGTCACAATTGGAGAAAACGGAACTGTTAATTTGGAAATTGCCTGTGACATCCGTCGGCACATCAAAGCCGTAAATATTGTCAGGTTTTCCCCAAATGGCTCTTTGTTGGCGTCTGGTGACGATGGTAGGTGTAAGAAAAAAAATTAACAAATTTGCTGAGAATAAATTTGCGCGATTTAAACGTGGATTTCTGGTTGCGAATTAACAGAAGCTGCTATCTGGTTGTGGACCAGAATAGACAACAGTCCTGCAGATATTTTTAATGAGTCTGAAGAGCAGGACAATAAAGAACAATGGACTGGTGTACGAATGTTAAGGTAGGAAATATCTGATGCTGTAATTCGTTTCATGAAAAATTTATATTGCACGTAAACCAAAAAGTTACTTTATTGAGAGGGGTAAAAAAACGTTGAAAAGTCTTATATTTTTGTAGAGGACACATCGAGGATGTTTATGACTTGTGTTGGTCCCCAGATGGTAATTTCCTAATTTCCGGTTCTGTTGATAACACTGCAATTGTGTGGGACATTCAAAAGGGTATGTCCAATCCGATTTTCGTATTTATAAATAAACATCTTTGCAAATTATTACGTTTGTTCTTTTTACTTATTGCAATACTTAATGTTCAAAGGTCGCAGCACCAACATCTTGTCAGATCACAAAGGATTTGTGCAGGGTGTGGCTTGGGATCCTGAAGACAAGTTCTTAGCAACATTATCCAGCGACAGGTAAACTTACTCACGATGAAACATAGTTATTTGATACGTCAGGGTCTTACTCACCTTTACTCAACAGAGTCTGCCGCATTTACAAGCTAGATAATCCAAAGCGTGTGCATTTAAAAGTTGACAAGGCTATCATACCCATGGCTGGCGACAAGTCTGCCTCAAATCCAGACGCTACTCCACGCCCAATTCGGCTGTTCCACGATGATACTTTCAAGTCCTTTTGTCGACGTCTAACATTTAC